>CM045734.1:62448563-62498563 GCA_024760905.1 Plotosus lineatus
GATGGGGGAAGGGTTGTTTTGGTTTTCTTTGGGAGGGGGTGCATAATTGGCCTTGTTTTGTGGTATTTTCCTTAACTTTTTTCCCTATTCTTCCTTAATTTGCTTATTTTTTTATTTTTTGATGAGTATTTTTGAAAAACCCGCGATGCACTGAAGCCTGAAGCACTGAAGGGATCACTGTATATTCATGTCATAGGCATCTGTCAGTCTCGAGAGACAATGGTTCTTCGCTATGAAGGAGTCTGCAAAAAAAAACCTTTTTTGCCGCTTATCTTTGCAGTGTTGGGTGAATGTCTTTTCAAATTTGGAGAGGCCACTCCATACAGTCTGTTGCTAGGTTGGACGTTAGAGGCAACCATTTCCCAAATGGCTTCAGATCTCTTTTTGCACATGTCCTTGTACTGCAGATGCAGTCTACTTCTTGGGCATTCTCCCTGTATTAGCTCTTCATACGGACGTTCTTGGACTCACATTTTCTTCAGTAGCATGTACATGTCATGAGTGCCAGCTCTCTCCGAGATGCAAACGTTTGTGACTTTGTCCTGCCAGGTAATGTGCAGTCTTCGGTAGAGACAGCGAATATGAAAGGCATTTAGCTTCCTCTTCTGCTTGGTACGGACCATCCAGAACTCGCTGCCTTTCAGGAGAGGAACAGGATGCAAGCCTTTTATACCTGGACTTTCGTGTAAACAGCAGGCTCGTTCCATACCCTCTTGGTTAATCTGCTCATGGTGGTAGCTGCCCTGTCCTGCCGATGCAATTTTTGAGCTCAGAGCCAAGAGTGGGGGAGTTCAAATAGTAGAACTCAGATGCATGAAGTCACACAGCCTTGTTTCACTATGCATTTGATGTCAAAAGTATCTGATGCTGAACCAGAGATCATGCAACCCTTCATGTCATCATGAAAAGATCGAATTATGCTGAAAAGCTTGGTAGGGCATCTGATCTTCGAGAGGATTTTGAAAAGAACGTCCCTACTCAGTGTTCTCGTTTGCGTGCGTCTTTGTGTCACTGACGCATGAAAATCCGTTGGGATGCATAGTAGCAAACAAATGTGCGTCCGCCGGACTCATTAATCATTTTCATCAATTGATGTAATATTGCCCCAAAACAAATAAATCTGCCAAAAACTTTCCGAAATCGATCGATGCTTTGACAAGGCCGCCATTTTGTTTAATTCAGTAAATGGTCAAGCAGGGAATGCGCTTTGAATTCACGTCTTGTGGGTGTGGCCCGCAGCACACGTGCAAGAGCGAGACAGAGAGAGATAGAGAGTGAGAGAGTGAAAGAGAGAGAGAGAGAAAAAGAGAGAATAATGCTTTAGTTTTTTAAGTTGTTTTAATTCAGTAATTGTTTAATAAATGTGGGCGCATTTGAGTTCATATGGAATTCCAATCCCTCAAGGAATCAAATTCAAGTTGAGTTTGTCAAGTGGGGAATGCGCTTTGAATTAACGTCTTGTGGGCGTGGCCCCGCACGTATTTGTTTACCTCTCGTAGTGCGAGATATTGCCTCTCGTGCTCACGAGATTTCGTTCATTTCCTATCAGCTGCAGAAAGTAAACAACGTTAAAAGTCTAAGAGCTTTTGCAACATGCCTCCGAAAAAGTCTTCAAAGTCGACGAAAATCAGCGTACACTTAGTAATTTCTTCTCACTGAACAAGAAGATGATTCAACTGAAGATGATGATTCATATCACAAAACTACATCCGCTCCCAAGATTATTCCTTCTGCGACGAAAAAAGAATGGTCCCTGCTGAAGAAAGTGGTAAATGCTCAGCAATATCCTTGAAACAGCATGACCTCTCGTTGGCAGATGATCGCCACATACCGCAAGGAGGATTTCCCCAACCTGCTTTACCTTGCCCAGTTGGCAATGACATCTGCTATCCATACAGCAGGATGCGAGCAGGGATTTTCAGTACAGAACAAAATCTTGATCAAGAAGCGGAATAGGCTCAGTGTCAGCATGCAGGACAAGCTCATGAAGGTTCTGCTTGCAGAAAAGGTGGACCTGCACAAAGCACTCAAGATGTGGAAAAATGCCAAGCACAGAAGAATATATCACGACAACATATAAATATTAGATCAAGAATTCATCAGTGACTGTCAGCATTGTTTTCTTTCATTTTTTTTCATGAGTATGAATATGTGATTATAAAAAGAGTATTATTTTATTTTTATGTTTATGTAATAATTTTTTTCATTTTTATATATCATGTATGACCTCAGTGTTTTTAAGTATGTTTTATCTGTGAACTTAATAAACTTAATCTTATAAAATGTACTTTGTGTTGGTAATGATTTATTTGAAGTTTATGCATTTTGGGGCAAATCTTTTACGTCATTTGGCAGGACTCATTACTGTTACATTTGGACCCATACTTTCCCAATCTGCGAGTCCCTGGGACTCCTTACTTTCTTGAGCAAAAATGAACACTGCCTACTAACCAGATCGAAGACTTTTGTAAGGTCTATGAAGGTGACAAAGTGTGACTGCTTCTGCTCTCTGCATTTTTCTTGCAGCTGTCCAACTTAGAAAACAATGTGTATGGTTGATCTTCTAGCTCGGAATCCACACTGTGATTCTGGTTGTGCTCTCTCTGCATGGATATGGAGTTTTTAGAATGACACAAGCAAAGAGGTTCCAATGATACTGAGGAGGGAATGCCACAGGAGTTTTACTGCAATTGCTATAATCGATTCTGTTTTTATAAAGTGTGATGATGTTAGAATCTCTCATGTCTTGTGGAAATTTACCTTCTCTCCAGCAACAACAGTATATTTTGTGCAGTTCTGGCAGTAGAGTCCCCTTGTAGTACTTCAGTAACTCTGCTGTAATGCCATCCTATCCAGGTGCTTTGCCAGTAGTAAGAGAGTCCAAGCCTCACCGAGTTGGATGAGGGTTGGTTCTCATTCAAGCTCTTAGAAAACAGAGAAGCAACCAGTCCATTTTAAGAGTTCTCTGTAACTCTGTTTTCCCTGGCATACAGTTCAGAGTAATGCTGTACCCAACATTGCATCTGTTCTGCATTGTCTTGCATTAATTCGACTTTATTGGAGCAGTTGTATTCCATGTTGGGCTCAGGGCCAGTTTGGTATCATCATACATCCCGTTGATGTGAACAGTGTTTGCTGCAACATGTATCTGGGAGCAGACCTGCAGCCAATATTCATTTGCACACTGCCTGGCATTTTGCTAGACTTTAATAAGGGCAGAAGGGCCTTTAGGTTTTGTTCGCTGGAAAAGAATTTATATGCTACTAAGACATTTATTTTCACCCCGACCAGTCGCATGTCTACTGAGTGAGCCTTGAAGCAATCAACTGAATTTCTGAGCTTTTTACAAAAGGTGGTTATAGCAGTGTTTTATATAGAGTGACTCGAATGGCTTAAAAGAGATATCCCAAGCACACGTGTGAATTCATCCACTTTTCACAGTTTTGGATTTTGCTAGTGTCAATGCAAGGTTGGAACTTCGTTTTGAAGACTGTGAATGCACCCGTGAGGGGGCACAAACCAGTGTCTGTCCTAACGCCGGTCCCAAACCGGATAAATGCAGAGGGTTGCGACAGGAA
Source organism: Plotosus lineatus (assembly GCA_024760905.1). Taxonomy (NCBI): domain Eukaryota; kingdom Metazoa; phylum Chordata; class Actinopteri; order Siluriformes; family Plotosidae; genus Plotosus; species Plotosus lineatus. The sequence goes on from CM045734.1 coordinate 62,452,142, forward strand.
GGGCATTCGGCATAAAACTTTTGACAGGATATAGATTCATCTTCTTTTCCTTCCGGCTGTTCTCTTCAGGGTTCGCCACAGTGAATCATCCGCCTGCATCTCACCCTGTCCTCTGCATCTTCTTCTCTTACTCTAACGACCTTCATGTCTTCCTTCACCACATCCATAAATCTCCTCTTTGGTCTTCCTCTAGGCCTTCTGCCTGGTAGTTCCAACCTCAGCATCCTACTGCCAATATACTCACTATACCTCCTCTGTACATCTCCAAACCATCTCAATATAGCCTCTCTGTCTTTCTCTGCAAAACATCTTACATGGGCTGTCCCTCTGATATACTCATTTCTGATCCTATCCATAACCTCAACATTTTCATCTCTGCTACCTCCAGCTCTGCCTCCTGCCTTTCGTCAGCGCCACTGTTTCTAAGCCATACAACATCGCTGGCCTCACCGCCGTCTTGTACACTTTTCCTTTCATTCTTGCTGATACTCTCCTATCACACATCACACCAGACACTTTTCTCCAACTAGTCCACTCTGCAGTATTACCCCCATACCGGATCGGTCGAGGCTCGGTTAACAACCGCCAACAGTGCTGTCAACCAACAGGGTGCTGATGGAAATTGAACTACTGTTGGTCGAAGACGTCGAAGAAGGAGAAGCAGGAGGCATGTCCGTAGGCAGAGAGAGAAGAGGAAAAGTATGAGTCTAGGACTGAGAGTAGGCACTTTGAATGCTGGACAGAACAAGGTAGAGAGCTGGCTGACTTGATGCAGAGGAGGAAGGTGGACAAACTGCATATCCAGGAGACTAGGTGGAAAGGTAGCAAAGCTAAAAGCTTAGGAGCAGGGTTTAAGCTGTTTTTTCGTGGTGTGAATGGATAGAGAAATGGAGTAGGAGTCATCTTGAAGGAGAGGTTTGTCAGGAATGTTCTAGAAGTGAAATAAGTGTCAGACAGAGTGATGAGTCTCAAGTTAGAAATTGAAGGCGTGATGGTCAATGTTGTTAGTGCTTATGCCCCACAGGCAGGATGTAAGCTAGAAGAGAAGGAGAGATTCTGGAGGGAGTTAGATGAAGTGATGCAGAGTACCCCCAGAGGTGAAAGAGTTGTCATTGGTGCAGACTTCATAAACATGTTGGTGCAGGCAATAGATGGGACGAGGAAGTGATGGGCAGGTTTGGTATCCAGGACAGGAACACAAAGGGACAGATGTTGATCGATTTTGCAAAAAAGAATGGAAATGGCTGTGGTGAATACTTTCTTCCAGAAGAGACAGGAGCATAGGGTGACTTATACAAGCAGAGGTAGGAGCACACAGGTGGACTACATTTCGTGTAGGCGATGTAATTTGAATGAAGTCAGTGACTGCAAATTAGCAGTGGGTGAGACTGTTGCCAAACAGCATAGAACGGAGGTGTGCAGGGTGATGCTGATGATGACAAAGGTGAAGAAGGCAAAGGAAGAGCAGAAGACAAAGTGGTGGAAGTTGAACAAGGAAGAGTGTCGGGTTGTCTTCAAGAAGGAGTTGAAACGAGCTTTGGGTGGTCAGAAACTTCTTCCAGGTGATTTGACAACTACACCTAATGGGATCATGGAGACAGGTAGGAGAGTACTTGGTGTGTCCTCTGGAAGGTAAGTAGATAAGGAGACTTGGTGGTGGAATAAGGAAGTGCAGGAGTGTGTACAAAGGAAGAGGCTAGCTAAGAAGAAGTGGAACATTGAGAGGACCGAGGACAGTAAACAGGACTACAGGGAGACACAGCGTAAGGCGATGACAGGGAGTTCAAAGGCCAAACAGAGGGCGTATGATGACTTGTTTGCTTGGATTGACAGTAAGGAGGGAGAAAACAATTTATACAGGTTGGCACAGCAGAGAAATAAAAATGGGATGGACATGCAGCAAGTTTGAGTGATTAAGGACAGAGAGGAAAATGTATTGACTGATGACAGAAGTGTGCTGAGAAGATGGAAAGATTTTTTTCAAGAGCTGATGAATTAAGAAAATGAGAGAGAGAGAAAAGCAGAAGAGGCGACTGTAGAGGACCAGGAAGTTACAAAGATTAGTAAGGGTGAAGTGAGGAGGGCATTGAAGAGATGAAGAGTGTAAAGGCAGTTGGTCCTGAGGACATACAAGTGGATGTATGGAAGTGTCTTAGAGAGGTAGCAGCAGATTTCCTGACAAGAACATTCAACAAGGTCTTTGAGAGTGAGAGGATGCCAGAGGACTGGAGGAGAAGGTGATGGTTCCCATTTTTAATGAGCCATACGATGAAGTTATGGGAAAGAATAGTGGAAGCTAGACTAAGGGCAGAGGTCAGCATTTGTGAACAACAGTTTGGTTTCATGCCAAGAAAAAAGCACCACGGATGCAGTGTTTGCTTTGAGGATGTTAATAGAGAAGCACAGAGGTCAGAAGGAGCTGCATTGTGCCTTTGTTGATCTGGAGAAAGCATATGACAGGGTGCCGAGAGAAGAACTGTGGTATTGCATGAGGAAGTCTGGAGTGGCAGAGAAGTATGTTGGAGTGGCGCAGAACATGTGTGAGAGATGTAAGACAGTGGTGAGGTGTGCTGTGGATGTGACAGAAGAGTTCAAAGTGGAGGTGGGACTGCATAAAGGGTTAGCTCTGAGCCCCTTCTTGTTTGCTATGGTGACTGACAAGCTGACAGACGAGGTTAGACAAGATTCCCCATGGACTATGATGTTTGCAGATGACATTGTGATCTGTAGTGAGAGCAGAGAACAAGTGGAGGAAAATCTAGAGAGGTCGAGTATGCCCTGGAAAAGAGGGGAATGAAGGTCAGCCTCCGTAAGACAGAATACATGTGTGTGAACGACAAGGACCTAAGAGGAACGGTGAGGTTACAAGGAGCAGAGATAACGAAGGTGGAGGATTTTAAGTACTTTCGCTCAACAATCCAGAGCAATGAAGAGTGTGGAAAAGAGGTGAAGAAGCGTGTGCAGGCAGGTTGGAATGGTTGGAGAAAAGTGTCTGGTGTGATGTGTGATAGGAAGGTATCGACAAGAATGAAAGGAAAAGTGTACAAGACGGTGATGAGGCCAGCAATGCTGTATGGTTTAGAAACAGTGGCCCTGGGGAAAAGACAGGAGGCAGATCTGGAGGTAGCGGAGATGAAAATGTTGAGGTTCTCTTTGGGAGTAACGAGGATGGATAGGATCAGATATGAGTACATCAGAGGGACAGCACATGTAAGACGTTTTGGAGACAGAGTCAGAGAGGCCAGATTGAGATGGTTTGGACATGTACAGAGGAGGTATAGTGAGTATGTTGGTAGTAGGATGCTGATGTTGAAACTACCAGGCAGAAGGTCTAGAGGAAGACCAAAGAGAATATTTATGGATGTGGTGAAGGAGGACATGAAGGAGGACATGAAGGTAGTTGGAGTAAGAGTAGAAGATGTAGAGGATAGGGTGACATGGAGGCAGATGATTCACTGTGGCGACTCCTGAAGGGAACAGCCGGAAGGAAAAGAAGAAGAGTCTGTGACACAAAGACCATGGTGGCAGCAAAGTTCCAGTAGACGTTGTTTGTTTCCGTTCATCCTTCCTGTACCAAACTGACTCAAACAAGTAGGCTGGAAGTAATCCATAGCATGCATGTGTGTTCAATCCATGTGTGTTCAAATCCCAGTTAGATCCCCACTGTGCTAAGACCCCTGGGCAAAGTCTTAACCACAAGTGTGCCTCTGTTCACGTGGCAGTATAAATGGGTACCAGTACAAATATACTGGGAAGGTAACCTGCGATGTACTAGCATCCCATCCAGGAGGAGTTGTACGCCTAGTTGTCTCACGCTACAGAAAGGATAAGCACCGGCCTGATGAGCCACTATGGCTCGGGTATAAAAAGCCCAACAGACTTTACCTTACCTACCTGTAGCCCCATACTCTGTCTCATGCATCTTTGGGTCTGACTGAATGCTCCCGGCATCACAGCAGGTCGACAATGTCCATATCTGTTAGCTGTAGCACAGCAGGTCTGTTCATATCTTTGTAGAAATAACATTCATGAAAGGTATCAGTCAGGTCTTAGGCCTCATCATAGCACAGAGACAGCATTCGATAAGGTGGTAAATGACCTACTGGTGGCCTCTGACTAAGGCTGTGTCCCTGCTTATGTAACTTGAATGTGTTTATGTGTGTGTGTGTGTGTGTGTGTGTGTGTGTGTGTGTGTGTGTGTGTGTGTGTGTGTGAGATGCATGTATATTGTATTGCAGTGTTTCCCAACCCCTGCAGAAATCATCAGGTGTCCCACAGAAGATTAACCGATTTCACTTAGCGTGTAGTAACAGTGCTGTTCTGCTAGAGGGCAGTATCATTTTTGTTCCATGGTGTGCCTCGTGATTTTTCTAATGTAAAAGGTGTGCCTTGGCTCAAAAAGATTGGGAAACACTGTTGTATTGTATTTTGTGTGTGTGTGTGTGTGTGTGTGTGTGTGTGTGTGTGTGTGTGTTTATGTATTGTATAGTTTCTGTGTGTGTGTGTGTGTGTGTGTGTGTGTGTGTGTGTGTGTGTGTGTGTGTGTGTGTATGCGTGCGTGTGTATGTTTCTGTGTGGTCAGGGCAGTGGTGGCTTTGTAGTTAAGGTGATGACTTCTTAGCCTGCTGCCCCGGTGACCCAACTGCAGAACAAGTGGAAGAAGATGACGATGATGAAGAGCAGTATTTAGTGGTGGCTTAGTGGATAAGGTGATGGGTTACTGATCCAAAGGCCAGCGTTTCAAACCCCACTGTCACCCCCTGTTGGGCTTCTGAGCAAGGCCCCTAAGCCTCAATTGCTCAGTTATATAAAAATGATAATTGTAAGTTGTTCTGGATAAAAGCGTCTGTCAAATGCTGTAAATGTGAGGTGTGTGTACACATATATGTGTTTCTATGTGGCCTAAAGCTCAATGTTTTACAGTAATAAGATACCTCGGGGCTGCAACTGTGTATCAGCAAAACAACACTGCATTTATTACAGAAACGCTCTTGGCGGTGAGGGGGGAGGAGAGTTTCTACTACACACTTTAAACTAGTTTTATCTCAGAACATCCAGGGGATTTATCACAGGCTGGCAATAACAGAACATTAAGAAAAAAAGCGGCGAAGCAAGGTCAGAACGGACACAAGCACACCAGGAGCAAAAGGAACAAATCTGAACAAGCATGAAGACGAAATCTGCAGGAGAACTCACACACAACGACACCCACCAGCAGCACATACGAAACACTCCGTCTGATCACATTCATTCATTCATTTTCTGAGCCGCTTAATCCTAATTAGGGTCGCAGGGAGGCCGAGGGTGGAGTACACCCCAGACTGCTCATCAGGCCATTACAGGGACAACACACACAACCATTCACAGCCAGTTAGCGTGCATATTTATGGAATATGGGAGGAAACTGGAATACCCTGAGAAAACCACGCAAGCATGAGGGGAAAATGCAGACTTTACACAGAAATGCGCAAGACTGGGACTTGAACCCAGAACCTTCTTGCTGTGAGGCGGACGTGCTGACCACTGCACTACATATACGAATACAGCAGGCCCTTGACTATTCGCAGTTTTGCACTTGCGCCCCTGCATGTTTGCGGATTTCCGATTAACTGTCAGCTGATTCAAATTCAGCCAATAGCTGTTCTCCCTCCTGATGATTGGTTGAGATGATGAGAACTGTTTTCTCCCTGCTCCGACTGAGGGGCGTGGCTGAGCTGCTTGGGCTAATTGCAGTAGCTCACACCTGAATTCACTCCTCTCACCTACTCCCTATAAACACAACCCGCACACTCGCCTCCTCTTGGTTCTTGGTTATATAAAGAATATAAAAGTATGGCGTAATGATGTCATGAAGTTTCAGCCGGACCAAGAATGCAGGAGGCAGTGTGAGACGGCAGAGTGGCTTTATTATTCAAAGGGGAAGCACTTAGGCAGAGTGCCATACTTTATCTGCAGTACTGGTGACAAAGAGAAACGCAAACATTAGGCACTGGAACCAGGAGCCAGAGAGAACACAAGGAAGCAGGGACATGATGTGAGACAATCTTCTGGCACAGAGAAGGCGAGTGTGCGGTTTGTGTTTATAGGGAGTAGGTGAGAGGAGTGAATTCAGAAGTGAGCTACTGCAATTAGCCTGAGCAGCTCAGCCACGCCCCTCAGTCGGAGCGGGGAGAAAACAGTTTGAGAATACAGGGAAACTACAAAATTTAAGTTTTTGCAGTTGCCTCATCCCTCCTAGCCAATGGGAGGCCAGCATGGGAGAGCATGTTGGGAGAGCAACTCACGCATTGTTTGAATTTTTGAGATGGCGCTTTCGTGACGTGAATTTGTTTTGTATCCAGAGACAAAAATTTTAGGACAATGTTTTTCGTAACCTGGATTTCTCATTTGCTGAGGCTTTTGTAAGTTGAGGTTCCACTGTATTTTTAAAAGACCTTACTCAGGCCCAGTAAACAATATTATAATAATAACAATAATAGTAGTAGTAATAGAAATAAAATGATAATAATAATGATAATAATATAATAAATAAATAAATCAGTAGATACAACAATAAATTAAATTGCACTAAATTATATTACATTATAATTCTATTATATTGCATTATGTCCATTATTTTGTTTGGGGGAAAAAAGATCCCTCTGCGTTGCAATCCGAGCATGAAGTATCTTGTTTCGCAGAGACAGAACGCTTGTAAACAGTGTGACTAGGGGGGATAAACTTCCACTGCTAACCAAGTGCCGGAGTCATCGTTCGGCCTTTCCCCGCCTGCCGCGCCTCCGCCTGGGCTTATTATTATCCGGGTGCGGCTAGCATTGAGCTGCCATAGCATATTAGTTCAGGATAGGAGAGGAGTTGATCAAAACAAACAAAGAAACAACTTGACTCTGAGAACGCCACGATGTCGCTCTCTAGGGAGCGCCATCTTGGAAGGTCACTAAGAAACTTAATTAGAGTCGCTTGCAAAGCATGCTGGGAGTCTCAACTCACGATACCTGATGCGAGAATTAATTTGGATATAAAAGATATGAGCGTGATCTCGGTGGTGAACACACAAAATTATACATAATATTTAAAGATACGATTTTGTGTCTGATTAAGATTTGATTTTCTTTCACATGGGCATATAATACAGTGATCAACAGGGAAAAAATAATAAATTGAAAAAGTAAAAAAATATTTTTAGCGGCACTTTTCCCAGTACTTCGGCAGATTCGCAAAAAAAAAAAAAAAAAAAAAAAAAAATGAGTGGCCTAAGCGGTTCAGAAAATGAATGAATGCATAAAATAAGGAAGGGCATCAGAGCGTCGCCGGTACAGTTTTCTCATCTTCACGGTTTTCAGTTCTGATGCATTACAGTGGATCTCAGATGAGTGTCGCTAGACTGAGTTGCATCATTTTGTTAGTCTTTAATCAGGAAAATCAGGAAAAGCTACTTTAGAGAAAATAATAATTACAGGTATAGAACCATGGTCTAAATGTCCACATCTGAACCTCAGAAATGTCCAAACACTAAACGAATCGGACTCTCCACCAATCAGCACCATCGTACTCAGGTCTCCTTAGTGGCAGACGAGTTCTATTTACACTGGTCTGTTGAGAGACTTCTGATTGGTTTGGTGTTCTGTGATGGTGAGAATTGTTCTGGGGTTCTGTAAGTAGGGAGAAGGTTCTGTCAGTATGGAGAAGGTTCTGTCAGTAGGTAGAAGGTTCTGTCAGTAGTGAGAAGGTTCTGTAAGTAGGTAGAAAGTTCCGTAAGTAGGTAAAAGGTTCTGTCAGTAGTAAGAAGGTTCTGTAAGTAGGGAGAAGGTTGAAGGTTCGGTCAGTATGGAGAAGGTTCTGTAAGTAGGGAGAACGTTCTGTAACGAAAGAGAATGTTCTGGTAGTGAATATGGATCATATGGAAACACCCTGAGACACAAAAGCCCTTTAAATTCAGTAGAATAACTGGATATTTCTATTGTTTTACACCAACGTGGACTCAGAACCCTTTCTTCCGCAGGTGTTTTATCATGGAGATGTTGTGATTATGGATGTTTGAATCTGGTTCTGTTGAACATTTTGATTTTAAAGATGAATTTCTGGTGAAATCACATTTTCATCCTACTCTGGTTCTCACTCAAAACATGCCCTGGTAAATTTATCTGTATCATACTGGAGCGGCTCACACTTGTAGACCCATGTAAGGCCGGCAAGGAGAACGCCGAACCGGGGAGGGATGTGAGCGTCTCACCACTGTCACTGTTGTCGTCCACCAGGATGATCTCCTTCAGCAGGTGAGCCGGCGTGTGATTGACCACACTGTGTACGGAGCGCAGGATCACAGACAGAGCTTCATTCACAAAAATGAACACCACCGAGATCTGCGGCAGGTCATCAGGATACGTCAGCATTTTACACCTGCACACACACACACACACACACACACACACACACACACACACACACACACATACACACACACACACACACACACACACACACACACACACCATATTTACACTAAGCAGTGACACGGTAAAAGGACAAAGCAAGAGAAGAGAGGAAGAGAGGAGGGGAAGGAGAGAGAGAGAGAGAGAGAGAGAGAGAGAGAGAGAGAGAGAGAGAGAACATGAAATGAGAGAGAAAGAGAGAAATGTTTCTTTTTATCACAGAGATCTAAATAAGGGAATAAATGAATTTATGAGGAAAATTGCAATTGTTAATAAATCTCGAGTGTAGAACCCGACCCCACACAGTTATTTAAAAATAATCCATTTCCAGTGTTCCATATAAAACACTCGGCTTTTGTGTGGCTCCTCCTCACTGAATCAACAACAAACTTTCTCCTGCAACAGAAATCAATGGCACATGGGAAATAAAAAAGAGGGCGGGGCTTAGAGTCAGGGTTATTGAGTCATATATCAGTTCAAAACACTGATTTAACAGTCTGTCACTCATTCTAGATTCCCATGGACAATGCGTCATCTGCTGATGTTTTAGAGGAGACACTAGATGAAGAAAGATGAGAAGCATGATGAGGAGGAAGAGAACGACTTTGCTCTTTTATCAGGTTGTTGTATCACAACTCGGGCTGGTGGACGGGTTTACTGACACACTCAGATTAAATTCCACACGCTTTCCCTGAATGAAACAGTAGCAGGATCAGTTCAATGATACGACATGCTGTAATCAGAGGAAATGTCCCAGGGCATCATGACAGTATAAAATTACATATAGACGATTAATTCAAGTTAAAATTAATGTTTACAGGCTCTTTCATGGTGCACAACCAGCAGCCTGGAGCTCCACTACTCGGATCGGGGTTGAGGCTGCGGTCACCTGCGACTGGGAGCTCACAAGGGTCGATTTGCTGAGCTCTCACGGAAGGAATTGATGGCGTGCATTAATCTTTCTGTTTCTTACAGCAATCAGATGCATCTGTGAACCCATTCGTGCAAAGAGGTGGATATCGCTTTCCCTATGAGGCTGTGCCGGAATATGCAAACACGCTAGATCTGAATGAAGCATCAGATACCAGTTGCGATAAAGAGATAGATGTTTCTCTGCTCCTTTCTCAGATGTCATCAGCCAGGTCACCACCGTCTGCAACTGTTTCGACTCGTAAACCTGGTACGGTCTCTTGGTGGCGAGTCGACCGTGATTGGCCAGATCACTGCCCATCTGACGAAGGCTTCCAGCTACACTGATTGCATTTCCACCACAACCAACATGATGCTTTCTCTGCTGTGGTTCCTAACTGCATCCTGGAGATCTCTACCTCTTACTCCCAGTGATGACAAGAGGTGGTATGCTGACCTCCCAGGGAAACCTTGTGTGCCAATTTCAACAGGAAGAGTCCAAACTAACCATCCCTTACTTCTGAGCGACTCTTCCAACTCTGCATATCGGGCTTTTTTCTCTCGTAGGCCTCTTCAACTGCTTCCTCCCATGGTACAGTCTACCATTATTCTACCATTATTAGTCTCTTTTCGCTTGTTGCCCATAGGACTATATCTGGACGTAGGCTAGTTGGAACAATACTTGGAAACTCGAGTCTTCTACCAAGGTCTGCTCTCATTCCCCACTTGCGTGCACCGTCTACTGAATTTCTCTGATCACTTGGATGTTGTCTACTTTTCCCCGGTTTTCACAAAAATGGCATTTGCTTTGGGGGCCACTAGATCGCTCTTCATTTGTCTTGCTCTTTCCCAGATGTCAGCCAACACCTTGTCATGCCTCCACCGATACCTTCCTTGGCTGAGGGCTACATGGCATGCAGACAAAACATGACATAGTGTTCCAGTCTTGCCACACAGTGGACACGATGCATTTTTTGTCAGACCCCATCTGCACAAATTTGCTAGTGTTGGTAATAAGTCATACACAGACCTTAACAAAAACATAGAGGGGCACATGCTTGCTTATGCCCCTCTCTGGTTGGTGGTGGTCATGTGATAGAGAGGCAACACTTGACAGGAATCTACTAAATCTACTAAATCTACTAAATTACTTTGATTAAATTAAGGGAGAGGCAGCACGGTGACATAGTGGTTTACACGTCCGCCCCACAGCAAGAAGGTCCTGGGTTTGATTCCCAGCTCTGTGTGGAGTTTGCATGTTCTCCTCGTGCTTGCGTGGGTTTCCTCTAGGTGGTCCGGTTTCCTCCCACTTTCCAAAAACATGCACAGTAGGTTCATTCACTGTTCCAAATCAACCCTGGGTGTAAATGGTTGTGTGAGTGTTGGCCCTGAGACGGCTTGGCGAGCTGTCCGGGTTGTACCCCGCCCTCACCCAGAGTCAGCTGAGATAGGCGACAGCCTCCCTGCAACCCAAATTAGGATTAAGTGGTTCAGAAAATGAATGAATGAAAATTGAGGGAGAAAAACAATAAACTATTTCATACTAAATAAACATTCACTTATTTGCCAAAACAAATAATCGTACTTGGGAAGCCCGAGCCAATCTCTGACAAATCTGAGTGAAGGCAGAGTTCACACTGAAGAGTCCCTAACAGGACCAACGCACACAAAACCATTAAAACTTACACTCACATTAAGGTCAATTTTGGTAATTATTAGGGCTGCAACTAACGATTATTTTAATAATCGATCGATTATTTTCCTTCGATTAATCGGAAAGAGCACAAAAAAACATTTTTCAATTTCCATTTCTGTATGCAAAAATAGACCATTAACTTACGAAATTAATCCGTTCCAGAGCCCTTTTCGTATAGCGGGGATTTCGTAAGTAAGGGTCGCATCTTACATGTTAAACGCCTAATTCGTTCCAAGGCTCCAGTCTTTGGACTGGATAAAAGTACACCAATTTTATATGAAATACGTATTAATTTTTTTAACGTTCTATTAACACACACACACACACACACACACACACACACACACACACACACACACACACACACACACACACACACCTCTCTCTCCCTCTTTCTCTCCCTCTCTCTCTGTCTCTCTCTCTATCTCGCTCTCTCGCACGCGCTGCTTGGCACGCCCACAAGACGTGGAATTCAAAGCGCATTCCCTGCTTGGCAAACTCAACTTGAATTTGATTCCTTGAGGGATCGGAATTCCAGATGAGCTCAAATGCGCCCACATTTATTAAACATTTACTGAATTAAACAACTTAAAAAACTAAACTAAAACTAAAGAGTGAAGCTTCCTTCAAAGTCAGAGAGGATAGATTGAGATGGTTTGGACATGTACAGAGGAGGGGTAGTGACTATATTGGTAGTAGGATGCTGAGGTTGGAACTACCAGGCAGAAGGCCCAGAGGAAGATCAAAGAGACGATTCATGGATTTGGTGAAGGAGGACATGAAGGTCGTTGGTGTAAGAGAAGAAGATGCAAAGGACAGGATGAGATGGAGGCAGATGATTCGCTGTGGCAACCCCTGAAGGGAAAAGCCAAAAGGAAAAGAAGACGAAGATATATATATATATATATATATATATATATATATATATAGTGGATTTTCTGAGTAGATCCTTCCGTAGGAGAGTGCTCAATGCTTTTTGGTAGAGCAAATAACAATAAAAATAAAATAAACAATAAAGTCTTTGTCCTGTCCTTTTATTTTTATTATATATATATATATATATAAAAACACACACACACACACTCAGTCTGTAGTTTGTTAACAATGAATGCAGCGTCATGACGTCAGCGTACTACGTAGGCCCGTCTAAACTCAAAATTTGACTGAAAAAAAAACAAACAAAAAAAAAGTACAGTAAAACCTCCGCTGACGAACGCTTAAGCTCACGAACGTTTCACCTCAAGAACATTAAATTTGCGAGCATATTGTCTCTGCTGACGAACTAGTTTTTAATCAAACAACGCGGTCGAACAGCGCCACGGTGGCGGCCACGAGAAGCTGACGCACGCTCATGGTGTCACAGTTCGTCACCCCCTTTCTTTGAGTGCGGAAGTGGTTTGTGTTTGCTAGACATTTTGGACCATATTGAGTGTACTTTTGCTATTATGGGACCGAAAAAAACCCCACCACAGGCGGAGATCATTGAAAAACACGAACGAAGTGTGCGTTTGTGTGACTCAGCGTCCCAGTATTAGTATGCTAAGTCTACCACCATCCTTAAGAACAATGAAGCTATTAAGGGTGGCGTGTGTGGCTAAGGGTGTTTCCAAACAGTAGGCGTTTCCAAACACTCCTTCCAAACAGTAAGTCCCTCCCTCCCTCCTCCTCCCACTCCATTCCATCAAGCCATCAACTACCATCACAAAGGTAAATAAAACGACTTTATTATACAGTACAGTTTATTTCTTTAATTACAATACAATAGCACATTTATTATACATAGAATAAGGTATATTTTTGTGTAATTTTAAGGCTTATTTAGTATAAAATTATGTTTTATGGGGACCTGGGAACGGATTATTCTCATTTTAATGGTTTCTTGTGGGAAATAAATGTTCGGAAGACGAACTTTTCGCCTCACACACACCTTCTGGGAACCAATTATGTTTGTGAGCAGAGGTATCACTGTAAAATCAAAAAAAAAAACGTAAAACGGATGAATGTAAGTCGGGGAGCGACTGTACTAACTATTTTTTTTTTTTTAATCTGTACAGGCCCGTGATGGTCCGGTGGTGAAGTGCGATGAGTTCTGGACTCAGTTGTTGAACCTACACTCTGGAGATTCTGATATGAAAGCCAGTTAGCAACAGCATTACCGACAGCTCTCAAAATATCACAGCTTTCAGTATGTTGTAGATAATGTGATGATCTCACTGTGCAGTCAAGTGTGCAAAAAAGTAATTACATGTGATGTGCAGTAAATAAAGCATGAGAGAAAACAAATAGAAAGAGAAAGAAAGAGACGGAGGGGGGCGGGGTTAATTCATTCGTGCTCGTTCTCTGCATTACAAGCCGTCATGGTTCTGCTGAATTATTCTGTGCAGAACAATGCCAGGCACTGATTGCATTCAAATTGCAGCGGGTTAACACACTCACACAACCTTTTAGTTATTACTGTCCACAGCAGTGTGTTATTCCAGAAATAATGATCTGACTGCTACTGCGCTTCATCATCTGCCCAGCCTCTGTTCTCACATACAGCAGCAACAGCTTCAAGTTTCATCACGCTGATTCATTCCGGCAAGCACCAATACACGACATGGAATTACGGGTTTGGTGTTTACGGTGTTGATGTGACTGGGGGGGGGGGGGGTGTTGTCATATCGGCCGACTCAAGACAGAATGTCCAAAATTCACACGGGAACGAGTGAGCCTGGAATTCATACCCAGGTCAACGTGCTTTGAGGCTGATGTGCTCACAAAACTTTGCCAGATCAAAATCAAACTCCGTACATGAATGAAATCAGTTTCAGATAAACTCGGTGGAAACCTATCAGAACTCATCCGTGTGTTTGCTTGACATCTTTAGTTTTGTTGTCTTAGGACTATAAACACTGCACATTTTACAGATCACCATGGAAAGCAGTATAAAAGAGATATTTATGCTCACTCCTGCTTTCTGCAGAGGGAGGGTCTAACTGTAGGTCCTGCCCACAAGTTAGATATTTCCTATCGTATCAAGCTGCTCTTCTTGCATCACACACACACACACACACACACACACACACACACACACACACACACCACCTCTCAGATGCACATCACTGGCTAGTGTAAACGAAAATGATTGACAGAAGACTTTCTTTCTCTTGGGCTGCTCGATGGTTTTCGCTTCACTGTCAAGACTAGCTGGATGTTCAGAAGTAAACTATGAAAACATTTACTAACACAGGGTTAAGGAGCTGTTATCAGTTCTTGACACTCATTCAGCCTCTTCTGTCGTTATGGCAACCATTCATTTACAAGCCGATCCGGAGGAACAAATCTATAATAATATGGATAAAAAATGGGTAACTGGGTTACGGTGGGAACCATAAAGAGGAACAGAAGGTGTACCTTCTTCTTTTCCTTCCGGCTGTTCCCTTCAGGGGTCGCCACAGCGAATCATCTGCCTGCATCTCACCTTATCTTATGCATCTTATATTCTTACTCCAACTACCTTCATGTCCTCCTTCACCACATACATAAATATTCTCTTTGGTCTTCCTCTGGGCCTTCTGCCTGGTAGTTCCAAGCTCAGCATCCTACTACCAACATACTTACTATCCCTCCTCTGTACATGTCCAAACCATCTCAATCTAGCCTCTCTGACTTTGTCTCCAAAACATCTTACATATGATGTCCCTCTGATGTGCTCATTCCTGATCCTATCCATCCTTGTTACTCCCAAAGAGAACCTCAACATTTTCATCTCTGCTACCTCCAGCTCTGCCTCCTGTCTTTTACCTAGGGCCACTGTTTCTAAACCATACAACATCGCTGGCCTCATCACCGTCTTGTACACTTTTCCTTTCATTCTTGCCGATACCTTCCTATCATACATCACACCAGACACTTTTCTACAAACATTCCAGCCTGCCCACACACGCTTCTTCACCTCTTTTCCACACTGTCCATTGCTCTGGATTGTTGAGCCTAAGTACTTAAAATCCTCCACCTTCTTTATCTCTGCTCCTTCTAACCTCACCGTTCCTCTAGGTTCCTTGTCGTCCACACACGTTTTCTGTCTTACAAAGGTTGACCTTCATTCCTCTCCTTTCCAGGGCATACTCGACCTCCCTAGACTTTCCTCCACTTGTTCTCTGCTCTCACTACAGATCACAATGTCATCTGCAAGCATCATAGTCCATGGGGAATCTTATTTCACCTCGTCTCTCAGCCAGTCCATCACCATTGCAAACAAGAAGGTTATACAAGCCCCTCGTACAAGCCCTGCACCACTCTAACATACTGCCACTCCAGACTTCCTCATGCAATACCATAGTTCCTCTCTCGACAACGTGTTATATGCTTTCTCCAGATCCACAAAGGTACAATGCGGCACCCTCTGACCTCTGCACTTCTCTATTAACATCCTTAAGGCAAACACTGCATCTGTGGTGCTCTTTCTTGGCATGAAACCAAACTGTTGTTCACAAATGCTGACCTCTGCCCTTAGTCTAGCTTCCACTATTTTTTCCCATAACTTCATCGTATGGCTCATCAACTTTATCCCTCTGTAGTTGCCACAACTCTGCACGTCTCCCTTGTTCTTAAAAATGGGCACCATCACACTTCTCCATTCCTCTGGCATCCTCTCACTCTCAAATACCTTGTTAAATGTTCTTGTCAGAAAATCTACTGCTACCTCTCCTAGACACTTCCATACCTCCACCGATATGTCATCAGGGCCAACTGCCTTTCCATTCTTCATCCTCTTCAATGCCCTCCTCACTTCACCCTTACTAATCTTTGCTACTTCCTGGTCCTTAACGGTCACCGCTTCTACTCTTTTTTCTCTCTCATTTTCCTTATTCATCAGCTCTTCAAAGAACTCTTTCCATCTTCCCAGCACACGTCTGTCATCAGTCAATACAGTTCCCTCTCTGTCCTTAATCACTCAAACTTGCTGCACGCCTTTCCCATCTCTATTTCTCTGCTGTGCCAACCTGTATAACTCATTTTCTCCCTCCTTACTGTCCAACCTATCATACAAGTCATCATACGCCCTCTGTTTGGCCTTTGGCACCGCTACCTTCACCTTACGCTGTGTCTCCCTGTACTCCTGTTTACTCTCTTTGGTCCTCTCTATGTCCCACTTCTTCTTTGCTCACCTATTTCTTTGTACACACTCTGTGTACACACACTGCACTTCCTCATTCCACCACCAAGTCTGCTTATCTACTGTCGTTCCAGAGGACACGCCACAAACTCTCCTACCCGTCTCCCTGATCACATTAGCTGTAGTTGTCCAGTCACCTGGAAGCACTTCCCGACCACCCAAAGCCTGCTTCAACTCCTCCTTGAAGACAACACAACACTGTTCCTTTTTCAGCTTCTACCACTTTGTCTTCTGCTCTGCCTTTGCCTTCTTCACCTTCCTCACCATCAGCGTCATCCTGCACACCACCATTCTATGCTGTTTGGCAACACTTTCACCCACTACTACTTTGCGGTCACTGACTTCCTTCAAATTAGATCGCCTACACAAGATGTAGTCCAACTGTGTGTTTCTACCTCCGCTTTTATAAATCACCCTATGACTCTGTCTCTTCTGTAAGAAATCCTGTCCTGGACCCCAAACCTTCCCATCACTTCCACGTCCCCTCTGTTGCGTGCACCAACATGTCCATTGAAGTCTACACCAATGACCACTCTTTCACCTCTGGGGGTACTCTGCATCACTTCACAGGATCTCTCCTTCTGTTCTAGCTCACATCCTGCCTGTGGGGCATGAGCACAAACAACATTGAACATCACGCCTTCAATTTCTAGCATGAGACTCATCACTTCTAGAACATTCCTGACAAACTCCTCCTTCAAGATGACTCCTACACCATATCTCTTCCCATCCACACCATGAAAAAACAGCTTAAATCCTGCTCCTAAGCTTCTAATCTTTCCACCTGGTCTCCTGAACACACAGTATGTCCACCTTCCTCCTCTGCATCATGTCAGCCAGTTCTCTACCTTTTCCTGTCATAGTTCCAACATTCAAAGTCCCTACTCTCTGTCCTAGACTCATGCCTTTCCTCTTCTCTTTCCGCCTACGGACACCCCTCCAGCCTCTCCTTCTTTGACGTCTTCGACCAACAGTCGTCCAATTTCCACCTGCACCCTGTTGGTTGACAGCACTGATGGTGGTCGTGGTTAATCCGGGCCTCGACCGATCCTGTATGAATTTCAGTTTGATCATTTGCATAACAATTTTGGCAGAGGTTTTACCCCGGATGCCCTGTAAGGCCCAATTCTGGTGATTATTAGATTCGATTATTAGGTTAGATACAAAAGTAGATTCTATATGGGTAAATAATAATTTTTTTTTACCTTCGGGTCTGACCGACTGAAAATCATAAAAATCTTTTGCATATAAAGAAAGTCAGGGTCATAATAAAAATAAATAAATAAATAACTAAATAATAATAATAAGAATAATAATTATTATTATTATTATTGTTATTATTATTATTATTATTATTATTATTAATAATAATAATAATACTAATAATAATAATAATAATAATAATAATAATAATAATAATAATACAGGGCACCCTCGCTACTTCATGCTTCAATTCATGCGGTTTCAGTGCATCGCACTTTTTTTTTTATATTAATTGAATTAAACAATGAGGAAATTAAGGAAGTATAGGGGAAAAGTTAAAGAAAATGCCACAAAAAAAGGCCAATTATGCAAAAACAAAAAACCCTAAACAAACACAAATCAAAAAGACAACCCAAAACCTCCCATCAAAACTAGTTACATCTGTGTGAGGTGCGCATCTGAGTGTGTGTGTGTGTGTGTGTATTTATATTTTATTAACATCTTATGCATTATTTTTTAATGTTAAATTGTTATTATAAGCATTTATAGCATTGAATATGTATTTATTGATCTTATATACAGTCGGCCCCCTACTTACGAAACCCACTGACCAGGAGGCAGCTGTTACCCATACTTCCTGTTTGTCAAACGCGTGAAGGAGAGTTGACTGTTGGCTTGTTTTAAGATTGATCATGCAGAATTATATTTCATTCTCGCTGAAACCCCTCTACAATCGGGACGATATTGAACCAAAAGGAGACCTTAAAGCGGAAATACAGTGACGGAGGCGATTATTTCGGCACGATATAAAAACAGAGTGCTCCGTGGGAGAAAACCTCCGATCTCGCAAAGAAGCAAGTTAATATTGAATGAGGACCTCTGATCTTTCAAACAGGTACTGTAATTCCGCTTTAAATACAACATGCCATCCATTTGAACATTTAAGGAGAATTGTTCCATCAGCTGCACATTGCATATGGGCGGGGCCCGAGTTGTGTGTGTGTGTGTGTGTGTGTGTGTGTGTGTGTGTGTATCTGTGAGAGAAAGAGAGAGAGAGAGAGAGAGAGAGAGAGAGAGAGAGAGCGAGAGAGAGAGAGAGAGACTGTCTACAGAGTCAATCAGAGATGAAAGGAGGCTTAACTCTTTAGTTTTTAGTTTAGTTTTTTAATCTGTTTAATTCAGTAAATGTTTAATAAATGTGGCACATGTGAGCAAAACGCGGCTCATCTGGACCGCCGATCCCTCAAGGAATCAAGTTAAAGTTGGACACGTCTGCCTCACAGCAAGGTCTTGTGTTCAAGTTCCGAACTCAGCCAGAACATTTCTGTGTGGAACACAGTTCTTCTGACAGTCTGGGCAATGCAGAAGGCTGCAGTGTTGGGGAGTCTCTATATTCTCCGGAAAGTTCTTGGTGGGTTCGACTAGGCGGTGCTTCCTTGGAGAAGTCCCATTCACTGTCTGGACTGCGTGTAGGGTGAGGGCCCTGAGCTGATGGTGAGCCTCACAAGCCTGATGTGCCAGGATCACCCGATCCCTCTCTGCTGCATATGAATTTTTAACTGTAATAATAATAATAATAAGGGGGGGGCACTAACCAGTGTCTCTCCCCCTTATGCCGGTCCCAAGCCCGGATAAATGCAGAGGGTTGCGACAGGAAGGGCATCCGGCGTAAAACTTCTGCCACATTTAAAAATGCAAATGATCAAAACAAAATTCATACCGGATCGGTCGAGGCCCGGGTTAACAAAGACCGCCATCAGTGCTGTCAACCAACAGGGTGCTGATGGAAATTGGACTACTGTTGGTCGAAGACGTCGAAGAAGGAGAGGCTGGAGGCGTGTTCGTAGGCAGAGAGAGAAGAGGAAAAGCATGAGCCTAGGACTGAGAGTAGGGACTTTGAATGTTGGAACTATGCAAGGAAAAGATAGGGAGCTGGCTGACATGATGCAGAGGAAGGTGGACATACTGTGTGTTCAGGAGACCAGGTGGAAAGGTAGCAAGGCTATAAGCTTAGGAGCAGGGTTTAAACTGTTTTATAATGGTGTGGATGGGAAGAGAAATGGAGTCGGAGTCATCTTGAAGGATGGGTTTGTCAGGAATGTTGTAGAAGTGAAAAGAGTGTCAGACAGAGTGATGAGTCTCAAGTTAGAAATTGAAGGCGTGATGGTCAATGTTGTTAGTGCTTATGCCCCACAGGCAGGATGTAAGCTAGAAGAGAAGGAGAGATTCTGGAGTGAGTTAGATGAAGTGATGCAGAGTACCCCCAGAGGTGAAAGAGTGGTCATAGGTGCAGACTTCAATGGACATGTTGGTGCAGGCAACAGAGGGGACGAGGAAGTGATGGGCAGGTTTGGTACCCAGGACAGGAACACAGAAGGACAGATGTTGATCGATTTTGCAAAAAGGATGGAAATGGCTGTGGTGAATACTTTCTTCAAGAAGAAACAAGAGCATAGGGTGACTTATGAAAACGGAGGTAAGAGCATACAGGTAGACTACATCTTGTGTAGGCAATGTAATTTGAAGGAAGTCAGTGACTGCAAAGTAGTAGTGGGTGAGAGTGTTGCCAAACAGCATAGGATGGTGGTGTGCAGGATGACACTGATGGTGAAAAAGGTGAAAAATGCAAAGGCAGAGCAGAAGACAAAGTGGTGGAAGCTGAAAAAGGAAGAGTGTCGTGTTTTCTTCTGGACTTTTTGTCTTACTGGACAACCACAGCCAATGTGATCAGGGAGACCGGTAGGAGAGTACTTGGTGTGTCCTCTGGAAGGAAAGTAGATAAGGAAACTTGGTGGTGGAATGAGGAAGTGCAGGAGTGTGTACAAAAGAAGAGGTTAGCCAAGAAGAAGTGGGACATTGAGAGGACCGAAGAGAGTAAGCAGAAGTACAGGGAGACACAGTGTAAGACGAAGGTAGTGGTGTCAAAGGCCAAACAGAAGGCGTATGATGACTTGTATGATAGGTTGAACAGTAAGGAGGGAGAAAATGATTTATACAGGTTAGCACAGCAGAGAAATAGAGATGGGAAAGACGTGCAGAAAGTTAGAGTGATAAAGGACAGAGAGGGAAATGTATTGACTGATGACAGAAGTGTGCTGGGAAGATGGAAATAGTACTTTGAAGAGCTGATGAACGAGGAAAATGAGAGAGAAAAAAGAGTAGAAGGGGTGACCGTTGAGGAGCAGGAAGTAGCAAAGATTAGTAAGGGAGAAGTGAGGAGGGCATTGAAGAGGATAAAGAGCGGAAAGGCAGTTGTTGGTCCTGATGACATACCAGTTGAGGTAGTCTCAAGGTAGTGGAAGTGTCTAGGGGAGGTAGCAGTAGATTTTCTGACAAGCGTATTCAACAAGGTCTTAGAAAGTGAGCAGATGCCAGAGGAATGGAGGAGAAGTGTGCTTGTGCCCATTTTTAAGAACAAGGGAGATGTACAGAGTTGTGGCAACTACAGAGGGATAAATACAATACCATACAATGAAGCTATGGGAAATAAATGGGAAATAATAGTGGAAGCTAGACTAAGGGCAGAGGTCAGCATTTGTGAACAACAGTTTGGTTTCATGCCAAGAAAGAGCACCACAGATGCAGTATTTGCTTTGAGGATGTGAATAGAGAAGTACAGAGAAGGTCAGAAGGAGCTGCATTGTGTCTTTGTGGATCTGGAGAAAGCATATGACAGGGTGCCGAGAGAAGAATTGTGGTATTGCATGAGGAAGTCTGGAGTGACAGAGAAGTATGTTAGAGTGGTGCAGGACATGTATGAGAGATGTAAGACAGTGGTGAGGTGTGCTGTCGGTGTGACAGAAGAGTTCAAGGTGGAGGTGGGACTGCATCAAGGGTCAGCTCTCAGCCCCTTCTTGTTTGCTATGGTGATGGACAGGCTGACAGACGAGGTTAGACAAGAATCTCCATGGACTATGATGTTTGCAGATGACATTGTGATCTGCAGTGAGAGCAGAGAACAAGTGGAGGAAAATCTAGAGAGGTGGAGGTATGTCCTGGAAAGGAGGGGATTGAAGGTTAGTCTCAGTAAGACGGAATACATGTGTGTGAACGACAAGGACCCAAGAGGAACTTTGAGGTTACAGGGGGCAGAGATAAAGAAGGTGGAGGATTTTAAGTACTTAGGCTCAACAATCCAGAGCAATGGAGAGTGTGGAAAAGAGGTGAAGAAGCGCGTGCAGGCTGGTTGAAATGGTTGGAGAAAAGTGTCCGGTGTGATGTGTGATAGGAGGGTATCGGCAAGAATGAAGGGAAAAGTGTACAAGACGGTGATGAGGCCAGCAATGTTGTATGGTTTAGAGACAGTGGCCCTGGGGAAAAGACAGGAGTCAGAGTTGGAGGTAGCGGAGATGAAAATGTTGAGGTTCTCTTTGGGAGTAACGAGGATGGATAGGATCAGAAACGAGTACATCAGAGGGACAGCACATGTAAGATGTTTTGGAGACAAAGTCAGAGAGGCTAGATTGAGATGGTTTGGACATACATATATTGGTAGTAGCATGCTGAGGTTGGAACTACCAGGCAAAAGGCCCAGAGGAAGACCAAAGAGAAGATTTATGGATGTGGTGAAGGCGGACATGAAGGTCGTTGGAGTAAGAGTAGAAGATGCAGAGGATAGGGAGAGATGGAGGCAGATCATTTGCTGTGGCGACCCCTGAAGGGAACAGCCGAAAGGAAAAGAATAATAATAATAATAATAATAATAATAATAATAACAATAATAATAATAATAATAATAATAATAATAATAATAATAATAACTGTTATTATTCAAGTAACTTCTAGTACTTAGGCTTAATTTGGTAGGAGAAAACAGCTAAGAGTTATTAAACACCCTTCACTACTGTGGAAAATGGTGTTAAGTTTCGGCGTGTTTCCCACTGCACCCGTGTGCCGAGCCGACAGGACGACTGAGAATGGTTTATTGCAAATAATGGGGGACTGAAAGGATCAGTCTCTGAAGCATCACCCCAAATACTGATGCACCAAACAGAGTAGACTGAAGAAGAAAAGTGTTCTGTGTGCAGAGAAAAGTCGAGTCGTTGTCTGCCACTTGCTTTGATCAGTAAGCAGAGCACAATCACACAGGATCGATACTTGATCAATACATTGACACGATGTGAACTTTTGGCTGTTTTGTGTTGTTGGAAAAGAGAAAAGCAGTACTGAATGAAAAGCATGTGATAAAACACACCACGGCCACTGTTGCAATTGTTCTTCTGCATAGGGAACCCAGCAATAAAACAAACTTAAAGTAGTTCAGAACATTTTCAATTCCATTCAGTTATTTGTTTTGCACTTTTTACAGTTGTCATTGCCACAAAACAGCTTCACAGAGTAAAAGTAGGACTTTACAAAGTATAAAAGACTTTCAATATTATTTTGTTTGGGGCTGTGGATTTTATTTATTATTTCATGACAATTTCAAGGGAAATGAAAGTTTATTTCGTGAGAAGAGTGGTGTATTTTTTATATTCAAATCAGTTTTTGGAAAGTTATGATTTTAAGAATCATCATCTGCATCAGATTGTTGTTTTCTATATTCAGTTAAAGCCTGAATTTGTTTGTACCAAAATATTTTCGAGTTGAATACATTTATTCATTTTCTGAACTGCTTCATCCTAATTAGGGTCACGAGGAAATTGGTGCCCATCTCAACCAGCTCTGGCGAGGCCAGAGTACACCCTGGGCAGCTCGCCAGGCCATCGCAGGGCAAAAACACGCTGATGGCTATACAGCCTACTCTTGACAAGTCAGTCGTGACTCCTTTACCTATGAATCCCACCATAGACAGTGAGAGACATGGCCAGCCTTCAATAACCCAGGTAGCTGCACTGAGGGGGGGGGCAGTAACAACCCATTGAAAGCGGGTTTGACCCCCCTCTCAGTGCCCCACGCGTGACGATAAATAGTGTTTACTGCACTTCATATCGTTTCTCTGTGCTTTTTCCCCCACACCATAGCATGACAATGAGAATGCCACTGATAACTATTGTAGAGGAAGAGCGATCACACTTAAAAGCTGGTCCACCAGTATGTTAAAAAAGCATGTTCCCCAGGGTCATATGCACCAATTAGCCTCGTATTCTCTCGCATGTATTCCTCAGCACTCCTTTCAGCGCCGGCTTTAGGAGCGTGCATGCGCACAAAACTTTTTCTTTTCTGTGATTCGGATTTTGTGACTTTTTTAGTCTTATTTTTATTGTGCAAATCTCAGTGTTTCTCAGATGGGTCGTAAGAAGGTGGCTAATGTATTCAAGAGGAGAAAATCAATTTCTCTTGAAACGAAGCTTGAAATCACAGATAAACATGAAAAAGGAGTCTGCGTGGCCGTTCTGTGTAAGGAATATGGGAAGAATGCATCGATCATCTGTACAATCGATCATCTGTATCGCAAACAGAAGACAAGTGATCAAAATCAGTGAAGTGAAATAAAACAGTTAAAAAATTAAATGAAAAAATAAATAAAAAGTAAAAAAAATAGTAGTGTAAATTAATGCTAAGTGCTATTCTTAGGTTCAGGCACACTTACTGTATTGTTTATTGTCTTATTGTTTATTCTCTTTTATTATTATTTACTGTTAATTACAGTATTATTAATGTTACTGTCCATGTGTTATTAATGTGAAACATTTATTGTTACATGTTTATCTTAAATATAGTACATTAAAAATACATGATTATGGCATGTTATATGAGTTTTGGAGGGGCTTGGAATGGATTAATTGGTTTTCTATTGTTCCCGATGGGAATTTTTGTTTAATCTAACGAACGTTTCCACTTACAAGCTCGCCCTCGGAACAGATTAATTTCGCAAATTGAGGTACCACTGTGTGTGTGTGTGTGTGTGTGTGTGTGTGTGTGTGCAGGAAGGCACCACATTATTTAAGCCAACCATAGACTCACTCAAAGACACACACACATACACACCCACTCACACACACACACACACACACACACACACACACACACACACACACACACACACACAAATGTCACAAATACAGTCTATTAAAGTATCTCTCTCTCTCTCTCTCGCTCGCTCACTCGCCCTCTCTCTCTCTCACATACACACACACACACACACACACACACACACACACACACACACACACACACAAATGTCACAAATACAGTCTATTAAAGTATCTCTCTCTCTCTCGCTCGCTCACTCGCCCTCTCTCTCTCTCACACACACACACACACACACACACACACACACACACACACACACACACACACACACAAATGTCACAAATACAGTCTATTAATATCTCTCTCTCTCTCTCTCTCTCTCTCTCTCTTGCTCGCTCAATCACTCGCCCTCTCTCTCTCTCTCTCTCTCACACACACACACACACACACACACACACACACACACACACACACACAAATGTCACAAATACAGTCTATTAAAGTATCTCTCTCTCTCTCGCTTGCTCACTCGCCCTCTCTCTCTCTCACACACACACACACACACACACACACACACACAGCAGCAGCAGCAGCAGCAGATGGCACACAGCATGGATTCTTACGAAGAATTTCGCTCTTTTGGCGCTATTTCTATTTCACACCAACAGCATCCTGATGCTAACTGTGCATGTGTGTGGGTATTAGTGTGAGTCTGTGTGAGTGTATGTGTTTGAGTAAGTGAGTGAGTGTGTCTGCATGCGTCTGAGTGTGTGTGTGTGTGTGTGTGTGTGTGTGTGTGTGTGTGTGAGTTTGTCCGTGCATGTGTGTGTTTATGGAGCAGTGTTTGGTGTGTGCACAAGTTTAAGTAGTGTAAGATTCAATATGTGTTGGTGGGTTTGGTCATGTCATATGGCACCAGTAAAACAAGGAATACACGAGGCAGCAGGGGGACTGAAAGAAAACGAAAAATAAAAGGAGGATAAAGAGAAGATGGTTCATCAACATCACTCTTCCCCATCCTGGAAAAACTCAGGAAGAGGGAGATGAAGAGAAAGAAGGAGGTGAATTAGAGGAAGATAAAAATGACTGTCATGATGATGAAGAAAAAAAAAAGAAAGAAAAAAGAGCAGCAGGAAGAAGAGGATATTTATTAGAAGCAATGCATGAGTGGGGCATGAGACATCATCGAGGATGCCTCCTGCCATGACTGTGTACTTTTTACACTCCTCCCACCAGTCCAATCTACAGAATTTTACCAATGTCCCACCCCACCCCTCATTGTGCACCACATCTGGTAATATTACTGTGCATACAACTGGCTGTACGTAATATACACACACCACCTCACATTCTCTCCAAAGAACCAACATGCATGGTTTTGCGCTGTTGGTGAAAACCTGTGTACCCAGAGGAAACCCATGCAAGCACAAAGAGAACACGCACAATCCACACAGAAATGTTCTGGCTGAGTTCGAAACTTGAAAACAAGACCTTCTTGCTGTGAGGCAGATGTGTTGAAACCACTCCACCTATAGAAATATTAATTTTTTGCAAATAAAAAAAAAAGGACTGACTGAAGGTGACATTCATGGTCTGTCGTTGGCTACCACATGTGGCACGGTACTGTATAATTAATGAGCACCTCCTGACCATCATAATGGAGAGTTGAGCAGCGCGGTAGTGTGAGACGTCTCTGTGCGTATGAGAATAGCTCTGGTGATTTTATCTCACCTGAACAATTGATGAGTGAATGTTTACATGGTTACTCAATAAAGGTGATGAGTCAAAGCTGCACTGCAAAACACTGCTTTTTCCTTCACGTTCCATTGCGGCAGCCACGCCAGCACCACCTATACTCCCCGCGCACCGAGAACCACTCATCCCCATGCCAGCCAGGTATTCGGGCGCAATCAGCTCCTGAGCACAATTCCTTCACCAGTATTCGCTCGGCTTCAGCCAGCAGCCGCTCACATACTCCACTGATCAAGCAAAAACCGCCTTCATCATGAGCCTACTCACGGCTCGTCCTAGGCGCTAGCGGTCGCCACCCATACCCCGGAATTATGCTCCCAGTTAGACCCGTTCATGTGAGAGATGAAGAAGGTTTTCGATAGTCCAGCGAAAGTGGAGGAGGCGAGCTCCCAGCTCCTACGAATTCGGCAAGGCTCACAGTCGGCGGTGGAGTGTTGGGGTGGCCATGGTTGCAGACCCACAATCACCACATTGACTGGCACACCCTCACCATACACAGCTGAAGTGACTACTGTCTGCAACACTGCCTAATGGCAGCCGTACCCTCCCAAGCTTCACGAAACCCGGTCGACCTGGAGGATCTGGACTTAGCCGGCGTGCCCAAAGAATATCACAACCTGCAAGAGGTTTTCAGCAAGGACCGGGCTCGCTCCTTACCACCTCATCGACCATACGACTGCGCTATTGACCTACTCCCAGGTTCCACACTCCCTTCCCAGTGACTATACAACCTCTGTAAGCCGGGGAAAGATGCCATGGAGGCATACATTAACGAGTCGCTGTCTGCAGGTCTCATTTGGCCCTCATCTTCCCCGGTAAATGTGGAATTCTTCTTCGTCGAAAAGAAAGACAAGACCCTGAGACCTTGCATTAATTACACGGGCCTGAACCAGATCACCATAAAAAACAAGTACCCTCTCCCCCTAATCGATTCAGCCTTCAGCCCTCTCCATGATGCTAGCGTTTTTTCCAAGCTGGACTTGAGAAATGCCTACCACTTAGTCCGAATTCAGGAGGGGGACGAGTGGAAGACAGCTTTCAACACGATCCTGGGGCACTTTGAATACCTGGTCATGCAATTGACCCCATTGGACTAACCAATGCCCCGGCGGTTTTCCAAGCTCTGGTCAACGATGTGCTTAGGGACATGCTGAAATGCTTTGTATTCGTATACCTGGACGACATTCTGATGTTCTCTAGAGACCAAGACGAACATCTCCACCACGTGAGAATGGTACTAAAGAGGCTCTTGGAGAACAGAATGCGAGTTTCATCTGCCCTCAGTCTATTTCCTGGGGTTCATCGTGGAGAAGGGGCAGATAGGACTCGATCCGGTGAAGGTGAAGGCAGTGGCAGAGTGGCCGACTCCAGGGACGCGGAAACAGCGCAGACGTTCCTGGGGGTTCGCAAAACTTCTATCGCCGGTTTGTGCGGGACTACAGCCGCCAAGCAGCCTCCCTCACACAGTTGACATCACCCAAGACCCCGTTTCAGTGGTCCCCAAGTGCCCACGCGGCATTTGACAGGCTGAAGGCTAAATTTGTCTACGTGTCCGTAATGATCCACCCGGCCCCCTTGCCGCAGTTTGTGGTGGAACTCGACGCCTCGGACTCAGGGGTGAGTGCGGTCCTCTCCCAACGGTCTCCGACAGACCAGAAGCTACACCCATGCGCCTTCTTCTCCCGTCGCTTGTCCGCAGCGGAACAGAATTATGATGTTGGGAATCGCGAGCTGCTTATGGTGGTCTTGGCGCTCTAGGAGTGGAGGCACTGGCTGAAAGGGGCAGGTCTGGACTGACCATAAAAACCTATCCTACCACCGCACAGCCAAGAGGTTGAACTCCCGTCAAGCACGATGGTCACTGTACTTGCAGAGGTTCAATTTCACACTGACATACCGACCCGACTCCCGGAATACAAAGCCAGATGTTCTCTCCAGGCATCCTGCCCTCCTCCTGTATACTTGGATCAGCCCAATGGGAGGTAGAACGGCTAATTCGGGATGCCCATCAGAGGGAACCAGAGCGCGTCGGGTGCCCCCAAGGTCGATTCTATGTTCACCTGCTGGCCAGAACCCCAGCACTCAAGTGGACTCACTCCTCAAAATTAGCCTGCCACTCCGGAGCCCACCGAACTCTCTTCCTGCTCCGACAACGCTTCTGGTGGCCAACGATGGCAGCTGACACCAGGGAGTTTGTGGGAGCTTGTGCCACCTGTGCCCAGAACATGTCCTCCCATCATGCACCCACGGGTCTCCTCCAACACTTACCCGTTCCCCATTGCCCCTGGTCGCACATTGCGGTGGATTCTGTCACAGGTTTACCCCCATCTAAGGGCAACACTGTTATCCTGACAGAAGTGGACCGGTTCTCCAAGGCGGTTCAATTCGTCGCCCTACCCAAACTCCTCTCGGCAATGGAAACATCTGGTCTCCTAGTTCAACACGTCTTTTACCTCCATGGTATCCCCCAGGACGTCGTTTCAGACCGGGGCCCCCAGTTTGCATCCAGAGTTTGGAACGCGTTCTGCGACACCTTGGGAGTCTCCTGCAGCGAGACCTCTGGATACCATCCTCAGTCGAACTGGCAGGCGGAACGCGTGAGTCAAAGCCTCGGATCCTCCCTGCGCTGCATCGCCTCCCGCCTCCCAGCCTCCTGGGCCACACACCTCCCATGGATCGAATACGCACAAAATTCTCTGATCTGCACCGCCAACGGGATGTCCCCCTTCATGGTGATTAATGGGTTCCAGCTCCCCCTGTTTCCCAGACAGGAGGTCGAAGTGGCTGTCCCATCAGTCCAGGCACAGTTTCACAGAGCACGCCGAGTCTGGAAAGAAGCACGGGCTGCCCTGGAACGAACAGTGGCGCGAAACCGGGGGCTTGCTGATCGTCACCGAACCCCGGCACCTCCCTACACGGTCGGACAACAAGTGTGGCTCTCCTCCCGGGACCTGCCCCTGCAAGTCGACTCCAAAAAACTGTCTCCCAGATACATTGGGCCCTATGTAATAGAGAAAATTATAAACCCCAGCGCCGTCCGACTGAAACTCCCACCCTCACTCAAGGTACACACAGTATTTCATGTTTCCCTAATTAAGCCTGTGGTAGAAAGTCCCCTCCACCCCCCACCCCCCACCTCCTCAACTGATTGATGGGCATCCCGCAAACACAGTCAACCGTATCCTTGATGTACGCAGGCGGGGTCGAAGGTTTCAGTACTTAGTGAATGGGGAGGGGTATGGTCCCGAAGAGCGTTCATGGATTCCCCTAATCCTGGACCTGGACTTTTAGACAAATTCTATCGATAGTTGCCGGACAAGCCTGGTCGGGCGCCAGGTGGCACCCCTTAAGGGGGGGTACTGTTCTGGTCTGTGCCGGCTGACGGCATTAAATCTCTTCTCTAGTCATTGCAGGCATTGGCGAGGGGCGTGGCGTTGCCGGCAGGCGAGTTCCAGCAGAATGCACCTGGTCCCAATCTGCAATCAGCAAGCAGCCAGCTATAAATGGGAGCGGCGCGCTTCCCTCCGCTGTCAGAAGATTATTCTCCCCGTGATTCTGCTCCTCGGCTTTCTCTTTGATCCCTGGTTCTTGCTTCGTGCTCGACCAGTTCCGTTGACTTAGTATTCCCGTGATTTACAGTTCCTAGTGCTTAATAAATCGTTTGAACCTTCTTTTGGTCTCCTGCGTCTCTGGGTCCAATGCATACACCCCAGGTTTAACATAAACAGATTTAAGATCATTCTGAGCAGTTTACAGCTAATTACAATCATTAATAAATATTATAATCATCATAAATCGAAGTGGGAAACAGCAAACCTACTGACACATTAATTAATAACTATAATAAATGTGCAGGGAAACACGTTAATGCACTAAACGTGTAACAGTACCATCTGCTGTGCATTTGCTGGGCCCTTGAGCTAGGCCCTTGTTTATTTATTTAATGTATTTATGTATTTAAATACTGTATTAATCCTGTAAGGGAAATTATTTCCTCTGCATTTTACCCATCCAAAGTGAGCGCACACACACACACACACACACACACACACACATACACACACACACACACTTTTTGCTCAAGAGCACTTTAACCCTGAAGGTGGACGGAGGGAAGGTGCAGCTCACCTCCCCACCACCACTTATTTTTCTTGCTGGCTTGAAACATCAACCTTTCGGTCCCAAACCACTTCTCTATTCATGAGGCCACGGCTGCCCCGTGCTGAACCCTCATCTGCTCGGATGAATGAAAATGAGAAAGGTAAGTCACTCTGGATGAGGGTGTGTGTAACATGCTGTGTGAGCTTAGTTTGATTGCAGGTAAATAAACTGGAATAAAGAACAGAATGAAAAGCACTCACTTTTTGGGCCTATAGTCCGGAATGTTCCTGTCGAGCGAGATGCGCTCACTGAGCTGGGCGTTGTAGCCATACTCTTCATATTTGCCACCTTCTGGACTTTCACCCCCGAGTGTGGCTGCGGCTCCGCCCTGACCGAGACCTCCAGGACCCTCCAACAGCCCCATCGCCTTTGACACTCCTACACCAAGAAATAAGACACACCACACTCAGAGCGACATCTGTTCCTCTCTTACACTCTTACACCGCCGTGTTGCTGGCTTCTTTATTGTGGTTTGTGGTTTTATATTGAAAATGATTTGAATAGGTTTACCAGGTTCTAACATCGTTTCTCCCAAAAGCACAACTGGACCCGTGATAACAGGTGTCAGTAACAAGGTAACACACCTGTCTGTTATCAGGTGTCAGTAATCTGGTCAATACTAACAGTGATTAAACACTTAGCTGTTGGGGACTTTAGTTCAGTTTCATATTAAACCATGTTAACTTGTTCCTGACCCACATTCCCATGGGTCCAGTGGTGTTGATTATTCACAGTTCGCTCGGCGCTCTGGTAGCTCAGGTGGTTTGGAGATGTGGTGGTGCATGAAAGACAGGATGTTCTTTCTTCTTTTTCTTTCGGCTGTTCCCTTCAGATGTCGCCACAGCAAATGATCTGCCTCCATCTCACCCTATCTTCTGCATCTTCTACTCTTACTCCAACGACCTTCATGTCCGCCTTCACCACATCCATAAATCTTCTCTTTGGTCTTCCTCCTGGCCTTCTGCATGGTAGTTCCAACCTCAGCATCCTACTACCAATATACTCACTATCCCTCCTCTGTACATGTCCAAACCATCTCAATCTAGCCTCTCTGACTTTGTCTCCAGAACATCTTACATGGGCTGTCCCTCTGATGTATTCATTCCTGATCCTATCCATCCTCGTTACTCCCAGAGAGAACCTCAACATTTTCAACTCTGCTACCTCCATCTCTGCCTCCTGTCTTTTCCACAGGGACACTGTTTCTAAACCATACAACATCGCTGGCCTCATCACCGTCTTGTACACTTTTTCCTTTTTTCTTGCCGATACTCTCCGATCACACATCATACCAGACACTTTTCTCCATCCATTCCAACCTGGCTGCACGCGCTTCTTCACCTCTTTTCCACACTCTCCATTGCTCTGGATTGTTCAGCCTAAGTACTTAAAATCCTCCACCATCTTTATCTGTGCCCCCTGTAACCTCAACTATTCTTCTTGGGTCCTTGTCGTTCACAAACATGTATTCTGTCTGACTGAGGCTAACCTTGATTCCCCTCCTTTCCAGGGCATACCTCCACCTCTCTAGATTTTCATATACTTGTTCTCTGCTCTCACTACAGATCAGAATGTCATCTGCAAACATCATAGTCCATGGAGATTCTTGTCTAACCTCGTCTGTCAGCCTGTCCATCACCATCGCAAACAAGAAGGGGCTGAGAGCTGACCCTTGATGCAGTCCCACCTCCACCTTGAACTCTTCTGTCACACCGACAGCACACCTCACCACTGTCTTACAGCTCTCATACATGTCCTGCACCACTCTAACATGCTTCTCTGCCACTCCAGACTTCCTCATACAAAACCACAGTTCTTCTCTCGGCACTCTGTCATATGCTTTCTCCAGATCCACAAAGGCACAATGCAGCTCCTTCTGACCTTCTCTGTACTTCTCTATTAACATCCTCAAAGCAAATGCTGCATCTGTGGTGCTCTTTCTTGGCATGAAACCAAACTGTTGTTCACAAATGCTGACCTCTGCCCTTAGTCTAGCTTCCACTATTCTATCTCATAACTTCATCATATGGCTCATCAACTTTATCCCTCTGTAGTTGCCACAACTCTGCACATCTCACTTGTTCTTAAAAATGGGCACAAGCACACTTCTCCTCCATTCCTCCAGCATCTGCTCACTTTCTAAGACCTTGTTGAATGTTCTTGTCAGAAAATCTACTGCTACCTCCCCTAGAGACTTCCATACCTCCACTGGTATGTCATCAGGACCAATTGCCTTTCCACGCTTCATCCTCTGCAATGCCCGCCGCCCACCTCACGTCACCCTTACTAATCTTTGTTACCTCCTGGTCCTTAACGGTCACCCCTTCTACTCTTTTTCTCTCACATTTTCCTCGTTCATCAGCTCTTCAAAGTACTCTTTCCATCTTCCCAGTACACTTCTCTCATCAGTCAATACATTTCCCTCTCTGTCCTTTATCGCTCTAACTTGCTGCACGTCTTTCCCATCTCCATTTCTCTGCTGTGCTAACCTGTATAAATCATTTTCTCCTTTCTTACTGTCCAATCTATCATACAAGTCATCATACGCCCTCTGTTTGGCCTTTGACACCGCTATCTTCGCCTTACGCTGTGTTTCCCTGCACTCCTGTTTACTCTCTTCGGTCCTCTCTGTGTTCCACTTCTTCTTGGCTAACCTCTTCTTTTGTACACACTCCTGCACTTCCTCATTCTACCACCAAGTCTCCTTATCTACTTTCCTTCCAGAGGACACACCAAGTACTCTCCTACCAGTCTCCCTGATCACATTGGCTGTGGTTGTCCAGTCATCTGGAAGCACTTCCTTACTACCCAAAGCCTGTTTCAACTCCTCCTTGAAGACAACACGACACTCTTCCTTTGTCAGCTTCCACCACTTTGTCTTCTGCTCTGCCTTTGCCTTCTTCACCTTCCTCACCATCAGCGTCATCCTGCACACCACCATCCTATGCTGTTTGGCAACACTCTCACCCACTACTACTTTGCAGTCACTGACTTCCTTCAAATTACATTGCCTACGCAAGATGTAGTCTACCTGTGTGGTCCGACCTCTGCTTTCATAAGTCACCCTATGCTCCTGTCTCTTCTGGGAGAAAGTATTCACCACAGCCATTTCCATCCTTTTTGGAAAATCTACCAACATCCGTCCTTCTGTATTCCTGTCCTGGATACCAAACCTGCCCATCACTTCCTCGTCCCCTCTGTTTCCTGCACCAACATGTCCATTGAAGTCTGCCCCAATGACCACTCTTTCACCTCTGGGGGTACTCTGCATCACTTCATCTAACTCACTCCAGAATCTCTCCTTCTCTTCTTGCTCACATCCTGCCTGTGGGGCATAAGCAGTTCATCACTCTGTCTGACACTCTTTTCACTTCTACAACATTCCTGACAAACCCCTCCTTCAAGATGACTCCTACTCCATTTCTCTTCCCATCCACACTGTGATAAAACAGCTTAAACCATGCTCCTAAGCTTATAGCCTTGCTACCTTTCCACCTGGTCTCCTGAACACACAGTATGTCCACCTTCCTCCTCTGCATCATGTCAGCCAGCTCTCTAGCTTTATTGTTCATAGTTGCACCATTCAAAGTCCCTACTCTCAGTCCTAGACTCATGCCTTTCCTCTTCTCTCTCTGCCTATGGACACGCCTCCCGCCTCTCCTTCTTCGACGTCTTCGACCAATAGTAGTCCAATTTCCACCAGCACCCTGTTGGTTAACAGCACTGATGGTGGTCGTTGTTAACCCGGGCCTCGACCGATCCGGTATGAATTTCGTTTTGATCATTTGCATGAGCAATGTGGCAGAAGTTTTACGCCAGATGCCCTTCCTGTCACAACCCTCTACATTTATCCGGGCTTGAGACCGGCGTGAGGGGGGGGAGACACTGGTTTGTGTGTCCCCCCTCACGGCTGCATTCATGAAAGACAGGATCAGGTTTGGAAAAGTCTAAGAGTGCCATAAAATAAAATTCGATTGAAGGTCCTGATGAAACCGCAGAAGTGAAACATAAGTAAGAAAAATGGGATTGTTTTGTACGGTATTTAGGGTCGTTTATGAATTGGCTGTTATGTTTCCCTGACTTGCATTATGACGGGAAGCAAGCAAAAGCTTCATTCATAAAAAAACTGAAAACCAAAAAATAAAGGTTCATATACCACCCTCAGACTCGCACAGCATAAAAACGTCACACATTACCTCAGGTAGGCAGAAGAAACCTTCACTGAACAAATCAACAACACACATTAAAATACACCACGGGGGTCCAGCTCAAGTCCAAATGACCATGTCATAACATGCCAATATAGAACAAGCACAGGAAACTGAAAGCCCCGGTTTCAGCACACCGCAAGGGAATGTCCAGAAAGTAAAGTGTGATGGACAGACGGCCAGCAGGAACACAGTGCTATAGCTCTAAAGGTTTGATGATTCTGATTTTTTAAATGATTCTGATCTGGATTAGAAATTTAATGATTCTTACTCTAATGATTCTGATGGTTTGGATTCTGTTTTCCTCTAATTATGAAATCAGCACCGTGTGCCAGGTTGAATAAAGACCTGCCACAGCGCTGAAAGGTTAGAGTGCAGCGCAGCATGTTATTCGCTGCTCTAATACACCCATTTATTCACTGATGCATTGAGTCATTAGGCAGGAAACTGACCGCACTCCAACGTTATTTACATCCGCACACAAGCAAACAACAGCTAAACAAACAACCTTTCACTCAGCATACACTGGCTGCTACTTCAGCATTGTGTTTATATTAAAATGATAAATTCAACATTAATTACATCTGTTATTCATTATTATTATTATTATTATTATTATTGTTGTTGTTGTTGTTGTTGTTTTGTTAGTGTTGTTGTGATTCATTATTATTATTATTATTATTATTATTATTATTATTATTGTTGTTTTGTTGTTGTTGTTTTATTGTTGTTGAGATTATTGTGGTACCTCGGTTCTCGAACGCTGTGGAGGGTGAACAAATCAGAATTCGAACAAAAAATCCAGGATTTTTTTTGTCCCGGAAATCGAACAAAAACCAGAAGTTTAACATGAATAATGCACGAGAAAAAATGAGACCGAGAGGGAGGGAAAAGTGCGTGACTTCTGGAAATCGGACTCTTTTGACTCTACTCGACCACTGTGTGCATGTGGATGTGCTTGCTCCTGTTCTACAAAGTATAGTAGTACTGTGTTTTTTTGTTTACTCGATTAGCTTAGCTAATAAACATGTCTCCAAAAGAAACCTACTGAGAAAAGGTCAGTTGTGCGGAAAACTGTTGCGTTTAAGAAAGAGCTGACAGCTAAATCAGGTATTACTGATCTTGCTAAGGAAAACGGCATGGTTAAATCAACGATATGCGCAATCCTGAAGAACAAAGAGGCTGTTAAAGCCAGTGATGTGGCGAAAGGCTCGACGGTTATCAGCAAACAAAGACCGCAAGTGCTGGAGGAGGTGGAAAAATTACTGCTCATATACATAAACGAGCAGCAGTTTGCAGGAGATAGTGTTAGTGAGGATGTGATCTGTTGCAAGGAACGCAAAAGTATTATGATTTGGTGAAAAAAGACCCTAGCTCGAATCCTGAAGGGTTCCACTTTGAAGCAAGTCGAAGCTGGTTCGAAAATTTTAAACGGAGAAGTGGGATTCACCACGTGGTTTGTCACGGGGAAGCAGGGAGTTCGAACAAAGAGAGCGCTGAGAAGTTCAAGCAGGAATTTGCTGATTTTATCAAGGCTGAGAACTACCTTCCACAGCAGGTCTTTAATTGTGATGGGACTGGCTTAAATGCCACGGAGGACATACATACATCACGCGTGAAAGAAATCACTTCCCAAACACAAACCAATGAAAGATAGGTGAACGCTCTTGTTGTGCAGCAATGCAAGCGGAAATTTAAAAATCAAGCCGCTAGTGATTTCGCATTCGGAGAATCCAAGGGCATTCAAAGTGAACAATGTGATAAAAAGTAAGTTGTCTGTTATGCGGCGATCCAATTCGAAAGCGTGGTTAACAAGGCAATTTTTCACCGAGTCGGTGCATGAGATGTTTGCTTCTTCTTTCTTCTTCTTTTCCTTTCGGCTTTTCCCTTTAGAGGTTGCCACAGCAAACCATCTGCCTCCATCTCACCTGATCTTCTGTATCTTCTACTCTTACTCCAACTACCATCATATCCTCCTTCTCCACATCCATCACTCTTCTCTTTGGTCTTCCTCTGGGCCTTGGTGGTTCCAACCTCAGTATCCTACTACCAATATACTCACTATATGTACATGTCCAAACCATCTCAATCTCGCCTCTCAGACTTTGTCTCCGAAAGATCTAACATGTGCTGTCCCTCTGATGTACTCAATCCTGATCCTATCCATCCTTGTTACTCCCAAAGAGAACTTCAACATTTTCTCCAACCATTCCAACCTGTCTGCACACAGTTCTTCACCTCTTTTCCTCACTCTCCAGTGCTTTGGATTGTTGAACCTAAGTACTTAAAACCCTCCACCTTCTTTATCTTGGCTCCCTGTAACCTCACCGTTCCTCTTGGGTCCTTGTCGTTCACACACACATATATTCTGTTTTACGGAGGCTAACCTTCATTCTTCTCCTTTCCAGGGCATACCTCCACCTCTCTAGATTTTCATGCACTTGTTCTCTGCTCTCACTAATGATCACAATGTCATCTGCAAACATCATAGTCCATGGAGATTCTTGTCTAACCTCGTCTGTCAGCCTGTCCATCACTATAGCAAACTAGAAGGGGCTCAGAGCTGACCCTTGATGCAGTCCCACCTCCACATTGAACTCTTCTGTCACACCGACAGCACACCTCACCACTGTCTTACATCTCTCATACATG
Source organism: Plotosus lineatus (assembly GCA_024760905.1). Lineage (NCBI taxonomy): Eukaryota > Metazoa > Chordata > Actinopteri > Siluriformes > Plotosidae > Plotosus > Plotosus lineatus. The sequence continues at coordinate 62,489,231 of CM045734.1, forward strand.
TCCTGCACCACTCTAAAACATTCTCCTCTGCCACTCCAGACTTCCTCATGCAATACCCCAGTTTCTCTCTTGGCACCCTGTCATGTGCTTTCTCCAGATCCACAAAGGCACAATGCAGCTCCTTCTGACCTTCTCTGTACTTCTCTATTAATATCCTCAAAGCAAACACTGCATCCGTGGTGCTCTTTGTTGGCATGAAACCAAACTGTTGTTCACAAATGCTGACCTCTGCCCATAGTCTAGTTTCGACTTTTTTTCCCCATAACTTCATCGTACGGCTCATCAACGTTATCCCTCTGTAGTTGGAACAACTCTGCACATCTCCCTTGTTCTTAAAAATGGGCATAAGCACGTTTCTCCTCCATTCCTCCAGCATCCTCTCACTCTCTAAGACCTTGTTGAATGTTCTTGTCAGAAAATCTACTGCTACTTCTCCTAGACACTTCCATACCTCCACCGGTATGTCATCAGGACCAACTGGCTTTCCACTCTTCATCCTCTTCAATGCCCTCATCACTTCACCCTTACTAATCTTTGCTACTTCCTGGTCTTCAACGGTCACCCCTTCTACTCTTTTTTCTCTCTCATTTTCCTTATTCATCAGCTCTTCAAAGAACTCTTTCCATTTTCCCAGCACACTTCTGTCATCGGTCAAGACACTTCCCTCTCTGTCCATAATCACTCTAACTTGCTGCAGGTCCTTCCCATTTCTATTTCTCTGCTGTGCTAACCTGTATAAATCCTTTTCTCCCACCTTACTGTCTAACCTGGCATAGTCATCATACGCCCTCTGTTTGGCCTTTAACAACACTACCTTTGCCTTACGCTGTGTCTCCCTTTACTCCTGTTTACTCTCTTCAGTCCTCTCCATGTCCCATTTCTTCTTAGCTAACCTCTTCTTTTGTACACACTCCTGCACTTCCTCATTCCACCACCAAGTCCCCTTATCTACTCTCCTTCCAGAGGACACATCAAGTACTCTCCTACCTGTCTCCCTGATCACATTAGCTGTAGTTGTCCAGTCATCTGGAAGCACTTTCTGACCACCCAAAACCTGTTTCAACTCCTCCTTCAAGGCAACACCACACTCTTCCTTTTTCAGCTTCTCCCACTTTGTCTTCTGCTCTGCCTTTGCCTTCTTCACCTTTCTTACCATCAGCATCATCCTGCACACCACCATCCTATGCTGTTTGGCAACACTCTCACCCACTACTACTTTGCAGTCACTGACTTCCTTCAAATTACATCGCCTACACAAGATGTAGTCCACCTGTGTGCTCCGATCTCCGCTTTTATAAGTCACCCTATGCTCCTGTCTCTTCTGGAAGAAAGTATTCACCACAGCCATTTCCATCCTTTTTGCAAAATCGATCAACATCATTCCTTCTGTGTTCCTGTCCTGGATACCAAACCTGCCCATCACTTCCTCGTCCGCTCTGTTTCCTGCACCAACATGTCCATTGAAGTCTGCACCAACGACCACTCTTTCACCTCTGGGGGTACTCTGCATCACTTCATCTAACTCACTCCAGAATCTCTCCTTCTCTTCTCGCTCACATCCTGCCTGTGGGGCATAAGCACTAACAACATTGAACAGCACACCTTCAATTTCTAACTTGAGGCTCATCACTCTGTCTGACACTCTTTTAACTTCTAGAACATTCCTGACAAAACCCTCCTTCAAGATGACTCCTACTCCATTTCTCTTCCCATCCACACCATGAAAAAAACAGCTTAAACCCCGCTCCTAAGCTTCTAGCCTTACTACCTTTCCACCTGGTCTCCTGAACACATAGTATGTCCACCTTCCTCCTCTGCATCATGTCAGCCAGCTCTCTGCCTTTTCCTGTCATAGTTCCAACATTCAAAGTCTCTACTTTAAGTCCGAGACTCATACTTTTCCTTTTCTCTCTCTGCCTACGGACACGCCTCCCGCCTCTCCTTCTTCGACCAAGAGTAGTCCAATTTCCACCAGCACCCTGTTGGTTAACAGCACTGATGGCGGTTGTTGTTAACCCGGGCCTTGACCGATTTGGTATGAAATTTGTCTTTACGGTTTGCATTTTGTATTCTGGCAAAAGTTTTACGCCGGATGCCCTTCCTGTCAGAACCATTTTTCCGGGCTTGGGATTGGCGTGAGGGCGGACACTTGTTTGTGCCCGAACGGCTGCATTCATGAGGTGTTTGCTCCAAGTTTGAAAAAAATAATTGCATGAAAAATCCCTGTCATACCGCTGCCTTCTTTTAATGGACAATGCCCCTGCTCACCTTCCCGGTTTGGAGGATGATTTAACTGAGGAGTTTGATTTTATTGAAATAAAATTCCACCCGCCAAACACAACTTCATTAATCTAGCCCATGGACCAGCGTGTAATTGCTCTATTTCAAGCAATTGTACACAAAATTCCTCTTCCAAAGATGCTTCGAGGTGACTAACGACACACAGTTAACACTTCGAGATTTTTAGAGGAATCATTTCAACATATACCACTGCATACCTATTGTAGATAGATAGATTGGAATCATGTCTCACACAGGTCAATGAACTCTTCGTGGAGGAAACTGTGGCCTGAATGTGTTACAGAGTTCGAAGGGTTTGGGGCTGTGGCAAGAACTAGCACAGCGGCTCCTGCCGAGGAGGACAGCAGGACGATAGTCAAATCGTCCAAGACATCGTCAGCATAGGCCAAAGTCTAGGTGTAGAAATGGACACTGATGATGTCGCCGACCTACTGAAGGAGCATCAAGCCGAACTCACGATGGAAGAACTCCTCCACCTTCAGGCAGAGCAGAAGAAGACATTGAAGGAGGAGATGTCTTCTGAAGAGGATGAGGGAAGGAAGGGTTCCCAGACTTCACTTATTAAGGACATGTGCTCAAAATGGAACGAGCTCTATAGCTTTGTTGAATTGTATCACCCTGATAAGGCTAAGGTTAGCATAATTGTGCATACCTTTAATGAGGAGGTCATGGGCCACTTCTGTATGGTTCTGAAAAGATGGCAGAAACAGGCAACACTAGAGATGTTCTTCAAGAGAAGAAACGAACAGCCTGAAGAAGAGGTATCCCCTTCCAACCAACAACATGTTTATATTTTTTTTTTCTTTGCTTAGTTCTTTATTTATTGTGTTTGCTTTTTTTTACATTTCTTTGACATGTTTCATCACTGCATAATGTTTGTACTGTACGCACTCCTTTACACAAACAATAAACATAAATATAAAAAAAAACAAAAAAGACAAAATAAATTAATCTATTTAGAATTTTGTGTTTTTCCTGTTGTTTCACATTTAATATACAATTTTATATATAAATGACATTATGAAATAACGTTATGTTTATAAGAGTCGAAACGGAGTAAAACCGTTTACAACCGAGGTACCATTGTATTATTCATATCGTTGTTGTCTTGAAACTGATTAAAACCATTTGCATAATTTGTAATGGGAAAAGTAGATTTGGAATTCGAACAAATCAGAATTCAGCCAGCCGTCTAGAACGGATTAAGTTCGAGAACCGAGGTACCACTGTATTATTATTGTTGTTGTTGTTGTTGTTGTTGTTGTTGTTGTTGTTGTTGTTGTGATTATTGTGATGATTATTACTACCGTATGCGCCCTACTCCAATAAGTTTATAAGTAATATTATTATTATTATTATTATTATTATTATTATTATTATTATTATTATTATTATTATTATTATTATTATTATTATTATTATTATTATTATGTTGGTCAGAAGTGTAAGCCTACTAGCATGGGTGCAAGTCTCATACACAGAATTAACTATCTGCTCAGATCGGCACAATCTACCACGCATACTCAGTTAAGCAAAGAGAGTTGTAATATTAATAAAAACCCGAATGCACAAATTACAGAACAATTACAGATATTTATTATATTTTAGCAGAATCCTAATAGTGTATACTTATTTTTATATTAATAGTCATTATGATTTGTACTTGTTCTTTGTATGCATCTCTTGAATAAAGTTGACTTACTTACTTACACAAAAGAAAGAACTCCCATTTTGCTGGGATTCACATCAGTGCAGGCTGTGTTCTAAATGAGTTCAACGGCACCCTTGTGCACTTGAAAGACCGGAAGTCTGTATAACCCACAGCAAGTACACTACTTTTGCAAGTACACTACTTTCGGTATTGAGTGCCTCACATATTGTAAGCATTGATTGGCTGTTTTAAGCTTTATGAAAAGTAACTCGATATAAATAACTGACTTATTTGAAATTAATGTTGATATTATTTGATATATTTTATATTATTTTACAATGTTATGTTTATAATAATTGATTTAGGGGTGTTTTATGAGATACGGTAATGGTATTTATGAATGTATAGTACAGTATGAGCATCACACGTCACACGTCATACATCATACGTCACTGTAACAACTTACATTCACTTTCAACTTACGTTCGGCCGTCTGGAACCAATTAAAAACGTAAATCTGGGAGCGTCTGTATTATTATTATTATTGTTGTTGTTGTTGTTGTTGTTGTTGTTATTGTGATTCTTGTGATTATTATTATTATTATTATTATTATTATTATTATTATTATTATTGTTGTTGTTGTTGTTGTTGTTGTTGTGGTGATTATTATTGTTGTTGTTGTTGTTGTCATTATGATGATGATGATTATTATTATTATAATTATTATGACTATTGTTGTTGTTGTTGTTACCTCTTGTATATCTGATTCTCTCCTCCTCTTATTCCACAGCTTGGTATTAAATGTTTATTTAAACAGGATATGACGGTGCACTGAGCCGTTACAGATTCTGTTCCATTTTGGTTTATAACTCTCGTCCAGGCTTATTAAAGATGGAGGATAACATGTTACAGCTTGCTCTGCAGAATGAGGAAACAGTGATAAGGGGAGGAATCTCACATGCGGTACTTTTGTAATTAAGAAGCGTTCTGTATGCCTGTAGATTACCACTGTGCTTCATTCGCACATGCAGGATTAATGAGTGCGGCTGCATCCGAACCCCTCTCACACTGCAGTCTTTACATTTCCTTATGCATCATCCCTATCATATCAATACTCGAGCAGTGCCAGCAAGCCGAGCTCCAAAATCTTTGCATGTGTAAGTTTACACAAATGTGTATACACAGTAAGAGAATAAGCTGTGAAGTACAAGTGATGGCGATGGAGGCTGCATGCGCTGTATAGGTTTTCCTGGTTCACCGTGTTGAACGGGAACGGCACACAGCGTCGTGTGTTGGGTTGAAAGATCTCCTCTGGAATGGAAGAAAACATGCTGTCCTATCCCTGATCCAGAACTCCACGCAGTAAGGCCACGGTTTTCATGAACTTTGACTTCCAAACTCTGATCGGTCCATCCTAAAACAAACGATTGCACGAAGCTGGAAGAAGACATCACGATCTGAGCTGCTCCAGCAAGATGAGATCTCGCCCCACCGACACTGATGTGTATCAGATTAAATTATTATTATTATTATTAAATGTAATTATAACTTATTGAGAAATGTTTTAATTTAAACTTTTTAACTTATTTATTTGTTTATTTATTTATTTACTTATGAATTCATTTAGACTTTGATAAAAAGGTCCATCAATTTTCTACTCACCTGTTTATGGACTTTTTTATGTTTATTGTTCATCAGTGTATGATTTATGCTGAAGCAGCACCTCATGATTATGATGATGGAGATGGTGGTGTGTGTGTGTGTGTGTGTGTGTGTGTGTCTGTGTGTGTGTGTGTGTGTGTGTGTGTGTGTGTGTGCGTGTGTGTGTGTGTGTGTGTGTATGTGTGTTATAAACCTAACACTGTGTTGCTGGTATCTGCTTTAGGAAGACTGTTGGTAAACTGTATTTGTATGAAGTATCCAGAGAGGGCCTGAGACTACAGGACACAACATCACTAAGCAGTGACAAGCTGGAAACTGCAACAAGGCTGAAGAAAACCAGCCGGACTACACGGGGCTGAGAGGTGAGCAGCACATTACGAAAGCGCACAGATGTCTGCGCTCGTCTCAATTCTACACACACATCTCATAGCCATCACACCAGCCTCATGAGACAGATTTTTCTGTTTCTGAAACAGCATATGGATTGCCATCTCATCACAACAAAGAGAAACTTCAGATGAGAGATAAATAAAGGCATGACTATTTAAATCATCCACCTGAGTGCACTTACATTCACTACGTCTTGCAGAGGGTTAATACATTTCATGGAGCTATAAAAAGATAGAAAGAATGACATGCTGCCCCTTAAAAAAATAAATAAGTTATTACTTATTACCTGAGCACAAGGTGTGTCCAGAGAAATCTCCACGTGAGGCCTTCATCAGTACGGACCGAACAGTACGAGAAAGAAGAGCTGAGATTTCTCTGTCATATCAAAGAAACATGTTAATATTTACTTTATTACAGAGCTGGACAAAACAGGTTTTTTTTTCAACCTACACCTAAGCTACAAGTTTCTGTTTTATCAAGTGTTCGACAAAATGCAGCTTATTTATCACGTTTATAAATACAGAATACAGCGGTACCTTGACTTACGAAATTAATCCGTTCCGAGAGCGAGCTCGTAAGCCCAAATGTTCGTTAGATAAAACAGTTATTCCCATAAGAAATAACAGAAAATCAATTAATCCGTTCCAACCCCCTTCCAAAGTCATATAACCTGACACAAACATGTTTATTTGACCTAATATATTAAAGATAAACATGTAAAAACAAAAAAATATTTCATAATAATAATAATAATAAGAAGAAGATGAATAACAATAATAATTATAATAATTAATAAATAATAATAAAACAAAAATAAAAATAAGTCAAGTAACCCTTCCGATCGACTGTGGCGAAGATGTCTCGTGGGTGTGAAGATGTCACGTGGGCAGGCATGAGCTGGTGCATAGCAAAGAAGGAGGAGGACAATTGACACTGCAATTGACAGTGAGGAAAGGCCTGTAGTGAGCTCCCACAAGGCCAGTGCTTCTCAAAAGTGGGGCATGGTGTGATGCCGGGGGGGGGGGGCACAGTGTGATGCCGGGGGGGGGAAACAGTGTGATGCCGGAGGAGGGGGGGGGCGTATGACCCTGGGGAACATGCGATTTTGCCATACTATACTAGAATTAAGTGTAACTGCACATCCTCTACAGTAGGTGGCAGTGGCACTCTCACTGTGTTCCCTAAGGCACCGGGCAAACGATATGAAGTGCAGTAAACACTATTTATAGTCACACATAGGGCACGAGGAGGGGTGAATTTTTTTTTATTATTATTATTCCTGTGTGGGGTGTCACAGAAAATAATTGAGAAGCACTGCACAAGGCGTTCTCGGAGCCAAAGGAATTTACGCAGAAGAATATGAGGTTAATCAGCCCGGAAAAGCCATTTCTCCAGTACAGCTTGTAAATCAAAATTTTGCTTGGTGGATGGGGCGGATTTTTGGTCGGATCGAGGCTCGTATCATGGAAAATTCGTTATAAAAGACACTCATAAGTCAAGGTATCACTGTATATAGAATTTTGGACACTTTGAGTCCTAAATTTATTCCAAATATTATTTGCTATCTGTTATAGGTTCAGACATTAACATATGAATGTCTGCCATAAGTGGGACTTTTACAATATCCATAAATTTAGAGAAAAAAATTTGGGGGGGGGGGGGGTATTGCAAAGATATGAATCTGTCAACTGGTATTTGGGGTACAATATACATTCATGAGGAAAAAATTCCAAAAATAATAAAAATGCCCACTAGAAGCCAGATTTGTATAGTCTTAATCCCTTCGTGTATGTATATATATATATATATATATATATATATATATATATATATATATATATATATATATATCCTCTGTTCCTCTGCTCCTTAAGAAAATGCTGAATGCTTCCTGGTCAAGACTATAATGCACAGTACATTAGCTTACAGCTAACTTGCTGGTCAGATACGTACTGGTTCATATATGATTTAATGTCTTCAGGCAACCAATCAGATTTTGCCTACTTTCATTGTGATATAATAAATTATCATATTTGGTCAAACGTTGCTGTGGTATAAAACAACTGAAATACTCAGAGCTTTGCTGTTGGAGAAAAAAAATAATCCACTTCAGAGTAACTCTGCTTCAGTTTCACTATGCACACACACACACACACACACACACACACACACACACACACATACACAGAGAGAGAGAGAGAGAGAGAGAGAGAGAGAGAGAGAGAGAGAGAGAGAGAGAGAGAGAGAGAGCGAGAGAGAGAGAGAGAGAGAGAGAGAGAGAGAGAGAGAGAGAGAGAGAAATTAATGAGTTTCATCTACAGTAAGTGTGTGATATCTATGAGAACATTAAGAGAATGAGATGAGATTTTATCGTTTTATCTATAGTGGCCTCTAAACAAAGTGTGAATCATATATATATATATCTATATATATATATATATATATATATATATATATATATATATATATATACAGTGGTATGAAAAAGTATCTGAACCTTTGCCATAAAATCACCATCAAATGTGATCTGATCTTTGTCAAAATCACACAGATGAAAAAACAATGTCTGCTTTAACTAAAACCACCCAAACATTTATAGGTTTTCATATTTTAATGAGGATAGCATACAAGCAATGACAGAAGGGGGAGGAATAATTAACTGAACCCTCTGCCTAAGGAGACTTAAAGAGCAATTGAAACCCATTTTTACCAAACAATTGAAGTCAGGTGTGTGCCCAATCACTGATGAGTGGCTTAAAGCTGCCCTGCCCACTATAAAACACACACCTGGTAAGAATTGTCTTGATGAGAAGCATTGTCTGATGTGCACCATGCCTCGCTCAAAAGAGCTGTCTGAAGACCTGCGATTAAGAATTGTTGATTTGAATAAAGCTGGGAAAGGATACAAAACCATCTCTAAAAGTCTGGATGTTCATCAATCGACAGTCAGAGAAGTTGTCTACAAATGGAGAGAGTTTGGCAATGTTGCTTCTCTCCCAAGGAGTGGCCGTTCACCAAAGATGACGCAAAGAGTTCAGCGCAGAATACTCAGAGAGGTAAAAAAAAACCCTAGAGTGTCTGCTAAAGACTTACAGAAATCACTGGCACAGTCCAATATCTTTGTACACACATCAACTATATGTAAAACAATGGCCAAGAATGGTGTTCATGGGAGGACTCCAAGGAGGAAGCCACTGCTGTCTAAAAAAAATTTGTTGCTCGTTTAATGTTCGCAAAAAGGCACTTGGACACTCCACAAAAGTTTTGGCAAGATATTTTTTGGACTGATGAAACCAAAGTTGAATTGTTTGGGAGAAACACACCAACA
>CM045734.1:62508563-62538563 GCA_024760905.1 Plotosus lineatus
CCACACACCATATTTGTGAGCCACTCCACCGAGAGTAGGCTCTGGTGTCGAATAATGAAAAATGAGATTTTTACACAGTCAGATAGAGGAGGCCCAAAGCTGAAAAATGCGGCAAAAAGTTTGTCAGTACCTTGAAAACTGAGCGAGCTATGCCATTTCTTGTGTCAGTATTCAACTAAAAATTTCAAAAGACATTTTATAGAAAAATGAGCACAAAGATTGCACTTCTTCCAGCATCATTAGTCCTTAGCAACCAAACATTTTTATACACCTCAGCCATAAAAACTTTTAGAAAACATGCCAAGGAAAAGTTTTAGGAAGAGATGATAAGCGACATCATCCTCATTTTAATCTGATGCCCTTTTTAACCCATCAGTCACCATGGTAACCCCCAAAGAATGAACAAAAAAAGAAAAATGACTTTTTTTTTTTTCATTTCTGTTTATTCCAATAAGATCAGTATGTATCTTTTCGAGCATTATATAAAGGTTCGAATGCCTTCAAATGATACTGATTGAAAAAAAAAACACTATCGGGTTCAAACAATCAAACTGAAATTAAGAAAACTATATATAAGAAAAATGATCACTGATCGCTTTAGCAAGTAAGCTTCATCAACTCTGCCCTCAGCATCATCATCTTCATCTATATCCTGCTCAGCAGATAAAATCACATCTCATCCCAAACACAACAAAACTGACTCATGCACACTTTTATTAACAGATGCCTCTTCTTCATCAACATCAAAATCTCCATCAACACAGCTGGCATCATCAACTCTGCTCAACCGCTGGCTTCATCAACTCTGCCAACAATATTTATCATCTTAATCTATATCCTCACCACTAACACAATTCATGTACACTTTTATTAGCAGATGCCTCTTCTTCATCAAAATCAAAACCTTCATCAGCACAGCTGGCATCATCATCATCATCATCATCATCATCATCATCATCTTCATCATCATTATCATCAATTTGTTCATATGTAAAAGGTATGAAACATTTAAATATTTTTTTAGGTCTTGACCAATTTTCGTACAAAACTAAACAACCCACGAGCCAGCATGTCCAGTCCGGACAAGATTACACACAAATCAAATAATCAAAAAATTCCATAATCAAATTCTGCAAAAATACTCACCGGCGAAATAATCTTCAAGAATGCCAAGCATTCCGGCATCTTCAAAGCCGAATGCTCGCGTCGAATTTAACATCTATACTAATGCCGCTAGACATCACAGATGACATTTCACTCTCCTTTTCCAGAAATTATGTGTATTCACAATCTTATAAATAAACTTAATGACTGTTATTGAAGAGAAAGTCGGAGTAAAACCAGAAACAGGAAGTAAACCGGAAGTTAACGTGTAACGGGGGCACTACACATGTGCAAGCCCGAGCTGACCAATCAGTGTGTTCATTTCAGATCTTCCTTAGCAACTAGCCTGCATTGTTTACGAGCATATCGTTCTCATAACCTTTATTTTATTCGCTGAAATGGCATTTTAATATTAAAACAGTATCCAAAATGGAGAGACGACTTCACGACTGTTCTTCTGGTGTATGGATTATAGTGTGTTATGTCCCGAACTCGGTGAATAATTGCAAAGAATACCGGTAAGTTTGCTACTGTTTTTATCTAGTTTTATAAGGGTACTTGTCAGAAAAATGGGGAAAAAAGACATGTCTAGAGAATTTCAGTCGATTTCATGTGAGCAAGTGATAGTTGAATACTTGTTTTAATAGTTTAAATAGTTTATGCAAAAATCCGAATTTCGATAAAAATGGACCATTTTTACTTTTCTGGCCCTTATCTCAAAAGTGGTCTGTGCGACAAGCGCCTACTCACGGTGGAGCGCCTCACATTTATTATAAAGCCATCATCACTGTACTGAGGGCGTGTCCCAAACCACACACCATCTTTACTATAACACCATCCTCACTGTACTGACACCATCCTCACTGTACTGAGGGCGTGTCCCAAACCACACACCATATTTATTATAACACCATCATGTCTGTACTGAGGGTGTGTGTCAAACCACACACCCATCATCATCACTGTACTAAAAGCGTGCTCCAAACCACATACCCAATTTACTATAACACCATCCTCACTGTACTGAGGGCGTGTCCCAAACCACACGCCCTGTTTACTATAACACCATTGTTACTGTACTGCAGTCGTGTCGCAAACCACACACCCTGTTCACTATGACACCATCATTACTGGACTACAGGCATGTCCCAAACCACGCACCTTATTTACTATAACACCACCATTGCTGTACTGCAGGCGTGTCCCAACCACACAACCTGTTTACTATAACACCATCATCACGGTACTGCAGGGTGTCCCAAACCACACATCCTATTTACTAGAGCACCATCAGCACTGTACTGAGGGAGTGTCCCAAACCACACACCCTGTTCACTGTGACACTATCATTACTGTACTGTGGGCGTGTCCCAAGTCACATACCCTATTCGCTATAATTCCTTCCTTCGTGCACTATGGGCTGTGTTGTCGATGAGTAACCAAATATAATAGGCGAGAATGATGAATATAGAATCCAGAATATTATGGTATGACAAGGGTTAGACGTCTCCTGACAGCGTGCGCTCTGGTTTAATAAGCAGCGTCTGATTCATGATCCAGCAAAGAGTACATCCGAAATATAGAACTATTTCCGAACTGTAGATTCCTTGCTTCTGATAGATAGCCATCCTCAGAAAGAGATCACACTCTGAACACACAGAGCATCATTCACAGAGTGCAGTTGCACAGAGAAAAGCTCATAATTATATGAAAAATTACAAAAGCAGGCTGTGTGTATGAAGACATCCACTGTTCTCAGTTATAGTTTAATTATTGTTTGTGAAAGATTTAAAAAAATTGAGGTGATGAAGGTTCATAGCGGCACATCTGGCGTAGAACAGGAAATATACATGATTCTCCTTACTGAAAACATCTTCAATGTTATTAGCAGACCGGCATACAGTACAAGTAAAATGATGCACACAGGAAGTGAAGAGCAACAAGAGAACTACCGAATAACTAAGCAAAAACGGTAATCGCCAATTCGCCACAAGTGAAGTACTTAGCATGGCCAGTTCTGGTTGCCTTGGTAACCCTCTTGCATGTTTCCCAACTTTCAAATACAGTATTTACAAATGAAACTTTTACCAGTAAATAGCCTGAATTATCATTCGCTTATATTATTTTAGTTTATCACAATAGTGAGGTGGGGCAATGATGGTCTAGTGGATAGGGCGCAGGATCGCTGATCCTAAGGTTGGAGGTTCGAACCAAAAGGTTGTCACTGCAACCCCCCCATGCAGCTAACTGGGTTATCAAAGGCGGGCCATGTCTCTCACTGTCTATGGTGAGAGGTTGATGTAAAAGAACCATTGCTGACTTTCGTAAAGAGTAGGCTGCAAAGCCGTCAGCGTGTTTCTGTCCCTTGCTAAAAGGGGTGTGACAGGAAGGGCATCCAATGTAAAAAAAAAACAAAAAAAAAACAACATGCTAAATCAAATGTGCGAATCAGATGATTCGCTGTGGCGACTCTTGAGAACGGAAAAAGCCGAAAAGAAAAGAAGATCACAATAGTGAGTTGGCCTAGTACTTAGCATGTCCGCCTCATAGCAAGAAGGTCCTGGGTTCGAGTCCTGGTTTTGGGGCCTTTATGTGTGGCGTTTTCATGTTCTCCTAGTGCTTACATTGGTTTCTATGGAATTGTGGTTTCCTCCCACAGTCCAAAAACATGGACAATTGGCTAATTGGATGTCCCAAATTGCTGCTCATTGGGCGTGAATGTTTTTTGCGTGTGTGTGTGTGTGTGTGTGTGTGTGTGTGTGTGTGCGCGAGTGTGCGTACTTCGGATCGGCAATGGCCTAGAGAGCTGCTCAAGGTGTACTCCACCCTCACCCAGAGTTGGCTGACACGGTCACCAACCTCTCACAACCATATTTAGCATTAAGCAGCTTATAAAATGACTGAATGATAAATTTAATTTATTCTTCTTTTCCTTTCGGCTTTTCCCTTCAGGGGTCGCCACAGCGAATCATCTGCCTCCATCTCACCCTATCCTCTGCATCTTCTTCTCTTACACCAACGACCTTCATGTCCTCCTTCACCACATCCATGAATCATCTCTTTGGTCTTCCTCCAGGCCTTCTGCCTGGTAGTTCCAGCCTCAGCATCCTATTACCAATATACTCACTATCCCTCCTCTGTACATGTCCAAACCATCTCAATCTATCCTCTCTGACTTTGTCTCCAAAACGTCTTCCATGTGCTGTCGCTCTGATGTGCTCATTCCTGATCCTATCCATCCTCGTTACTCCCAAAGAGAACCTCAACATTTTCATCTCTGCTACCTCCAGCTCTGCCTCCTGTCTTTTCCCCAGGGCCACTGTTTCTAACCCATACAACATCGTTGGCCTCAACACCGTCTTGTACACTTTTCCTTTCATTCTTGCCGATACCCTCCTATCACACATCACACCGGACACTTTTCTCCAACCATTCCAACCTGCCTGCACACGCTTCTTGACCTCTTTTCCACACTCTCCATTGCTCTGGATTGTTGAGCCTAAGTACTTAAAATCCTCCACCTTTCTTATCTCTGCTCCCTGTAATCTCACTGTTCCTCTTGGGTCCTTGTCATTCATGCACATGTATTCTGCCTTACTGAGGCTAATCTTCATTCCTCTCCTTTCCAGGGCATACCTCCACCGCTCTAGATTTTCCTCCACTTGTTCTCTACTCTCACTACAGATCACAAGGTCATCTGCAAACATCATAGTCCATGGGGAATCTTGTCTAACCTCGTCTGTCAGCCTGTCCATCACCATAGCAAACAAGAAGGGGCTGAGATCTGACCCTTGATGCAGTCCCACCTCCACCTTGAACTCTTGTGTCACACCGACAGCACACCTCACCACTGTCTTACATCTCTCATACATGTCCTGCACCACTCTAACATACTTCTCTGCCACTCCAGACTTCCTCATGCAATACCACAGTTCTTCTCTCAGCACCCTGTCATATACTTTCTCCAGATCCACAAAGGCACAATGCAGCTCCCTCTGACCTTCTCTGTTCTTATGGCTCATCAACTTTATCCCTCTGTAGTTGCCACAACTCTGCACGTCTCCCTTGTTCTTAAAAATGGGCACCAGCACACTTCTCCTCCATTCCTCTGGCATCCTCTCACTCTCTAAGACCTTGTTGAATGTTCTTGTGAGAAAATCTACTGCTACCTCTCCTAGACACTTACATACCTCCACCGGTATGTCATCAGGACCAACTGCCTTTCCATTCTTCATCCTCTTCAATGCCCTCCTCACTTCACCCTTACTAATCTTTGCTACTTCCTGGTCCTCAACAGTCACCTCTTCTACTCTTTTTTCTCTCTCATTTTCCTCATTCATCAGCTCTTCAAAGTACTCTTTCCATCTTCCCAGCACACTTCTGTCATCAGTCAATACATTTCCCTCTCTGTCCTTTATCAATCTAACTTGCTACACGTCCTTCCCATCTCTATTTCTCTGCTGTGCCAACCTGTATAAATCATTTTCTCCCTCCTTACTTTCCAATCGAGCATACAAGTCATCAAACGCGCTCTGTTTGGCCTTTGACACTGCTACCTTTGCCTTATGCTGTGTCTCCCTGTACTCCTGTTTACTCTCTTCGGTTTTCTCAATGTCCCACTTCTTCTTAGCTAACCTCTTCCTTTGTACACACTCCTGCACTTCCTCATTCCACCACCAAGTTTCCTTATCTACTTTCCTTCCAGATGACACACCAAGTATTCTCCTACCTGTCTCGCTGATCACATTAGCTGTAGTTGTCCAGTCATCTGGAAGCACTTCCTGACCACCCAAAGCCTGTTTCAACTCCTCCTTGAAGACAACACCACACTCTTCCTTTTTCAACTTCCACCACTTTGTCTTCTGCTCTGCCTTTGCCTTCTTCACCTTCCTCACCATCAGCATCATCCTGCACACCACCATCCTATGCTGTTTGGCAACACTCTCACCCGCTACTACTTTGCAGTCACTGACTTCCTTTAAATTACATCACCTGCACAAGATGTAGTCTACCTGTGTGCTCCTACCTCCACTTTTATAAGTCACCCTATGCTCCACTCTCTTCTGGAAGAAAGTATTCACCACAGCCATTTCCATCCTTTTTGCAAAATCTACCAACATCTTTCCTTCTGCGTTCCTGTCCTGGACCCCAAACCTACCCATCACTTCCTCGTCCCCTCTGTTTCCTGCACCAACATGTCCATTGAAGTCTGCCCCAATGACCACTCTTTCACCTCTGGGGGTACTCTGCATTACTTCATCTAACTCCCTCCAGAATCTCTCCTTCTCTTCTCGCTCACATCCTGTCTGTGGGGCATAAGCACTAACAACATTGACCATCACACCTTCAATAACTTGAGACTCATCACTCTGTCTGACACTCTTTTCACTTCTAGAACATTCCTGACAAACTCCTCCTTCAAGATGACTCCGACTCCATTTCTCTTCCCATCCACAACATGATAAAACAGCTTAAACCCTGCTCCTATGCGTCTAGCCTTGTTACAGTATGTCCACCTTCCTCTTCTGCATCATGTCAGCCAGCTCTCTACCTTTTCCTGTCATAGTTCCAACATTTGAATTAATTTATTATTATTATTATTATTATTATTATTATTATTATTATTATTATCATTATTATTGTTGTTGTTTTGTTGTTGTTGTTATTATTATGCAGCTATTATACAATGGAAAAACTTATAATCTGAGAAGAGTTAAACATACATAAATATAAACTCACTGGAAATGCTGACAGTTTCAGGAACTTGGACCCAGGCATGGTGTTTCCAGTTATTATCCTTATATAATTTCTGTGTGAAGTCTTACAGTACACGGAAGTAATGAGCTGCTCTTCCATGGTGATGTGGATAGAATTAATTAACTCGTGTTCTCTTGATATATTCGGGACATCATTTATTGGTGGCATTTGTCAGTCAAAGGTATCTTTTAGCTCTGATTTGTTGTTCCTTGAATAATATGGCATGAAAGTACTTTGTATCTGCTCGCTTCGCATCACTTGAGAAAATTCCACCTCGAGCAACTCATTTAACTTTCATTCACTGACTTTATATGTTCATGTGTTGCTCATCGTTTCCCATGTCGATGCCCTTAAGGCAGTGGTTCACAAATAGTGGGCCACACGTGTGACCCCAGGGAACGTTTTTGTTTTTTTGTTTTTGTTTTTTTTTTGCCGTACGAGAATAAAGTGTAATTGTACATCCACTACAGTAGGTAGCAGTGGCTCCATCACTGTCCGAGTGTGCCCAGAGAGAATTAGCTCAATGGTAAAATATGAAGTGAAGTTAATGAACCCACCATGGAAAAAAATTTTAACAGGGACGAAAAGAGAGGCGGAGCCAATGAGAGAAACGAAAGTCTCCCGGAAGTTAAGTTAAGGGGGTATGATGAAGCAGATGTAGCACTCGGCTTCACTGTGACTACAGTGAGAAACGAGGCAAGGCCGCTGTATTTACTGTGTCTGAAAACATTGGCAGCGGACAGCATGAAGCCAAATAAATTCAGGCGTCACTTAAAGACATCATACCCCGATCACATGATGAGCCGCATGAGTTTTTTCAGTGAAAACGTGCCGAATACTGCCAACAATCATCCCGCTTTGTGAATGATACTCCAGCAAACCAGTGAGCTCTGTTAGCATCAGATAAGGTGGAGTACCAAACTGCTCAGTGCAGAAAACCCCACAGCACAGCAGAGGAACTGATCCCACCTACAGCAGCATGCTGGATGACGTCACTGCTATGAAAATATCATGACAATCATTTTGACAATAAAAATACAAACTGTTACATTCATTTTTGTTTTGTAGGTTAAAGTGTTTAATATATTGAGCTCCCAAGTTAATATTGCTGATCAATTTGAATTTATTATTATTTATTGATTTGATTTAATTTTATTTTTCAGTATCAAATGGTTCAAATTGTTGGTCAAAAATGTTTACAGTTTAAATAAGGAATTGTTGGTCAAAAATGTTTACAGTTTAAATAAGGACCACTGCCTGAATCGCCACCTTATCGTGGTGGAGGGGTTTGCGTGACCTAATGTTCCTAGGAGCTATGTTGACGGGGGTATAATGCCCCTGGTAGGGTCACCCAAGGCAAACAGGTCCTGGGTGAAGGTCCAGACGAATTGAGATTCGGAAGACCCCTATGACACCTAAGAGACATCAAAGGAAGCATGCCCCATGTGGGCAATGATAGTGTGACGCGGAAGGGTGTGATCGGTAGGTACGGCCTCTCCAGTCTGAACCCGAATGGTGTTTCATTGTTGGACTTCTGTGCTCATCACAGTTTGTCTATCACGAACACCATGTTCGAACATAAGTGTGCCCATAAGTGCACTTGGCACCAGGACACCCTAGGTCGCAATTCAACGATTGACTTTGTAGTCATGTCATCGGACTTGCGACCATATGTTCTGGACACTCAGATGAAGAGAGGAGCTGAGCTGTCTACCGATCACTATCTGGTGGTGAGTTGGCTTCGGTGATGGGGGAGGCTGCCTTCCAGACCTGGCAGGCCCAAGCGTGTAATCAGGGTATGCTGGGAACGTTTGGCGGAGTCCCCTGTCCGAGAGGCCTTTAACTCCCACCTCCGGCAGAGCTACAACCACGTCCCGGAGCCTACCTGGGAAAGTCTATGCAGGGGTACTAGAGAGTAGGATCCGACCGATAGTCGAACCTTGGATTCAGGAAGAACAATGTGGTTTTCGTCCTGGCCGTAGCACTCTTGACCAACTCTATACGCTCCACAGGATTCTGGAGGGGGCATGGGAGTTTGCCCAATCTGTCCACATGTGCTTTGTGGATTTGGAGAAGGCTTTCGACCGTGTCCCTCGAACGATCTTGTGGGGCATGCTCCGAGTGTACGGCGTTCCGGACCCGCTGCTACGAGCCATTCGGTCGCTGTATCACCGGAGCCAGAGTTTGGTTCGTATTGGCAATAACAGGTCGAATTTGTTTCCGGTGGGAGTTGGAGTCCGCCAAGGCTGTTCTTTGTCACCGATTCTAATTTCAGAATTTCTAGGTGCAGTCGAGGCGTTGAGGGGTTCTGGTTTGGTGGCCATCGGATCTCGTCTCTGCTTTTTGCGGATGATGTTGTCCTTTTGGCTTCATCAAGTCAGGACCTCCAGCTCTCATTGGAGTGATTCATAGCCGAGTGCGAAGCAGCCGGGATGAGGATAAGTACCTCCAAAGCTGAGGCCATGGTTCTCAGTCGGATAAGGATGGAATGCACCCTCCGGGTCAGGAATGAGGTCCTGCACCAAGTGGAGGAGTTTAAGTATCTTGGGGTCTTGTTCACGAGTGAGGGAAGGATGGAGCGAGAGATCGACAGACGGATCGCTGCAGCCTCTGCTGTTAAGCGGAGCCTGTACCGGTCCGTTGTGGTGAAGAAGGAGCTGAGCCGCAAGGCGAAGCGTTCAATTTACCAGTCGATCTACGTTCCAACCCTCACCTATGGTCACGAGCTTTGGGTAGTGACCGAAAGAACAAGAGCATGGATACAAGCGGCTGAAATGAGCTTCCTTCGCCGGGTGACGGGGTTCTCCCTTAGAGATAAGGTAAGAAACTCTACCATCGGTGGAGAGCTCGGAGTTGATCCGCCGCTCCTCCGCATTGAGAGGGGCCAGTTGAGGTGCTCAGGCATCTGGTAAGAATGCCTCCCGGATGCCTCCTTGGTGTGGTGTTTCGGGCATGTCCAACCGGGAAGAGACCTCGGGGTCGACCTAGAACACGCTGGAGGGACTATGTCTCTCGGCTTGTCTGGAACCGCCTTGGTGTCCCCCCCGGGAGAGTTGGAGGAGGTGGCTGGGGAGAGGAACGTCTGGACCTCTTTGCTTAGGTTTCTGCCCCCGCGACCCGACCCTGGACTTAGCGGAAGATGATGATGATGATGATGATTTAAATAAGGATACTTTTTTGATTTCATGCAAATTGATGCACTTTAAATCTTTTTATTTAAAGACTAAACAATTGTTAATGAAGCTATTTTTTGTTGGAAGTTGATCTATATTTCTTCCTTTTTTTGTATTCCATAATGATAATGAGAACACAGTGTTATGCAGAGGATTACTTATAACAATTTTATGGGCAAATCACACTATTTATAGTGGGGGGGGCACGAAATGTTTTCCTCTCCAGGGGGAGGACAAAAAATAATTGAGAAGCACTGACTTAAGAGCATGTGGCATGCACACTGTGAATAATCAACACTACACTGGAGTGCACTTTGTTTTACTCTGATTGGTTCCTGACTGTTTTCTGACACTGCATATCAATTTTATAAATTTCAATGTAAAATGCATGGTATCAAGAAATAATATTGCCACATGTTTACAGTTTTGGAAATGTTTTGAGGAGAAGATATAGAAAGCTGTGCATTTTTGGCTTTCTTTTAAATCCAAAAGAGATAATTCAGAGTGGGGGCATGATCATCTTCATACACACAGAAAGCCACTGCAGAATAACAATAAGCTCAAATGGACACTTTCCAAAAGACTGCATTAAGGAGACTTTTAGCACACAATGGCCATAATTATAAGATTAAAGAGAAGGAAGGGGATTGACAGAGAGACAATTCAAACACAGAAATCGGACGAGGACAGCCTTTGAGTATTGAAATACAACTTCTGAAGAGCTTCAAAGCAGAACTTCTGTGAAATATGAGACATATATGATGATGGGTAGGAATATAGCTAAAGACGTACATTGTTAAGTTTAACAGCCTGTAAAAAACATACAGAGATCCAAAGACCCAAACTGATTTGCATTATATTAGATAAAAAATTCTGAGTGGAAAAATCGTAAACGAAAAAAGGAGCCAAGAACGAGAGTCCATCCATTCCTCTCTAATAAACTAATCTGAAACGGCAACCATTTTAAATATCAGGATATACCATACAGTACATCCAATGGAGGCGTTGTATTTCTACATTGGCTATGCTTTACTGAACACCACAGCCCTCTACTGGATTTCTAGATGTACAACATGGCTGACCACAGACTTCCACCAAACCAAGTGCGGTATCTCACTACATTAGAAAGCGTGAAGCTACACTCGTTGACTCGGATCTGCTCTGAAATTGAACAAGTTGTTTCTTGACACAGGTGACACCCTTTCACCGGGTTTCATGGAAATCAGATCAGTCGATTTTGCACAGTTTTGTTTACAGACAAACAAACAGCATCGAGAACATCACCTTTTGGCATGGTGAAGGTTATTAAACTCAGGTAAACATTAAGCAGCCCTACAGCACTGTGTAAAATCAACAGTTTTACGCTTTATAGAAATTATTGGACATAGAGTTGCTCATTCACTGGTGAAGATCCTGTGTTTATATTCTATTATCAATCCATTCTGTATGAACATAAAGGTTTCCTGGTGAAATCACACCAACTCACACTCTCTTTCTCACCTGCCCTACATCTCGTTATGGTTTTATATCTGTTTACAATAACAATATTAAGGCAAATACAGGGATCCCTTACTTTCCGTGGTTAATTGGGACCGAGATCCCACCACGACCGCCGAATTCCGTGAAGTAGGATCAACCCCCCCGACTGACATATGCGTACATGTATATGTGTATATAATACCAATAAATACATATTCAATGCTGTAAATGCTTATAATAACATTCAAAAAATAATGCATAAGATATAAATAAAATATAAATACACGCACATACAGGCACGTGCGCACACTCAGATGCACACCTCACATAAATATGTAAGTAGTTTTGATGGGGGGTTTTGGGTTGTTTTTTGTTTTTGTTTGTTTGGGGGGGGTTGGCCTTGTTTTTGTGCAGCATTTTTTCCCATTAACTTTTTCCCCTATTCTTCCTTAATTTCCTTATTTTTTTAATTTGATGAATATTTAAAAAAACGCTATGCACTGAAGCCGCATGAATTGAAGAGTGAAGTAGCGAGGGATACTATATTGTGCATTTGTGATTATGGAGCAATTCCAAGCCCCACTATCACCGGGTTACCATTGCTGTCCCCCCCAGTGCAGCTATCTGGATTATGAAAGGTCAGTCATGTCTCTCACTGTGATGGAAAGGTCATGTAAAAGAACCATTGCTGACTTTCGTAAAGAGGAGCCGCGTAGCCTTCGGCATATTTCTGCCCTGCGATGGTCTGGTGAGCTATCCAGGGTGTACTATGCCTTTGCCCAGAGTCTGCTGAGATGGGTGATAGCCTTCTCGTGACACTAATTAGGATTAAACGGTTCAGAAAATGAATGAATGATTGAATGAGTGTAAAAGTTCAAATTCAATTGTTAAGAAAAAAAGAAATAATAAAGATGGTGATGTTATTAGCATCATGGCAGCCAGTGCAGGGCTCATTGACATTCATGTACAGGAGGGAACTAATGGTTTTAGAAAGACATTGTGGATCCAATTCCAATTTATTTCCAAGAGATACCACTGTGCTCCATCGTTATTTAATACACCTGGAACTGAATGGAAATACTTTAAAGCATCAAAGGGGATCTGTGGTGATTTTGTACAACTAACACTGTAAAATGGTCATGCATGACATCAGCAGTTCCAGGCTGTGTGCAGCTGACACCAGTCTAAGATGCATTATTTGCTTGTGCAAAGAAGACCACTTCAACTCAACCCGTTATCAGCATGAACTCCAGATAGAATTACTTTGCACAAAGTATAAGTTTTTACGTCTAAAACCGGGCGCCGTTCCTACGGAATTCCTTCATAAAAAGTCACAAGATGAAAATGCCTCGCCAAACAACACCAGGAACAGTGAGAGACTTCAGTATGAGGGGAGTTTTTAAATAAAATGCAAATAAATAAAATATTTTTAAATTAAACGCTGCTGGTTTGCTTGCGCTGGATGACCCGACCCAACAAGTTCACCTCATTTGCAGGAAAAAATGGTTGTTCCACATTGGTTCAACCTCCAGTCGTGATCCACGGGATAAAATTACACAGTACGGTATAATGTTTTACTAGTATATGGTCATTTGTATGAAAAACCAACGTTCTAAAAACCTGTCCACCTAAAAATCCTGTCCTTCTCTTCTCTAATTACTAATATTTCCCAATCATGTTGATTTCTTCTCTTTAACATCAGAAGGATTTGTCCATTTCTTTCCACTAAGGCCACTCAGATATTTGCTCCATCCCTTGTCATCTCAGGACTAGACTCTGTAGCTTACTCCTGGCAGTTCTACCTTTCATCACTATTCGATCTCTGCAACTGGTCCCATATGCAGCTACTTTTTTCAACTTTCCCAAATTTTCCCACACCACACCATTATTACAATCTCTCCACTGGCTTCCTGTAACTGCTCGCATCAGATTTAAAACATTAATGTATGCCTAGAAAGCCAGAAAAAGACCTGTCCCTTCTTAACTTAAAATACTTAGCATGCCTTGCACTGTACAACGTTCTCTCAGATCCTCCAGCACTGCCTGCACACAACACCTACCCACCAAGTTTTACTGACATTGTACTGACTGTGTTCTACTAAGCCAATATAAGAATATAGTCATTGATAGAGACTATAAATCTCTTTACTCTGGATCAGAGTAGCTTCCAAATGCTGTAAATTTAAATCAGCTCCGTATCACTTCAACATACCACATCACACAAAAACCATACTCTACGGAAGAACAATACCACAGCTTTTTAACTCCATCAATTATTAAGAATTAGCTCAAAAAGTGTAGACTTGGTGCTCACCGAGTTCTTCATTCCGACTCGACTTAATTAATAATCTTTTCAGTTGTTACTGTATTCTGAACTTTTATTTCCACTATGGAATGGATCTGTATGTGTGTCCTTGGAAGCCTGAAAAGTGTTTATAAACAAAAATGGCATTACTGTATTATTATTACTGAACTCGCAGTCAGGCGAATGTGTCAGAAATGATACTGAAGTTAATTATGCCGTCCATCAAATCGTTCTGCCCTCATTCAAGTCCTTTTAAAGGCCCCATTTACTGATTCCTTCACTGTGAACTGCTTAAACCTAAGTAGGGTCGCGAGGAGGCTGGCACCCAACTCAGCCAATTCTGGACAAGAGCAGAGTACACCCTGGATGGCTGGACAGGCCAGAGAAGAGAAGAAATATGCAGATCGTTATGCAGCTACTCTTTGCAAAAGTCGGCAATGATGTCTATTATCTGACTAAATAAAAAGAGTGACGCTTGTTTCTAAAAAAATCTCACAAGCAGGTGATCACATGTAAAGGTTTGCATTTCGCACTAAAGGATACATACAGTATGCAAGGTATCAATACTTATGGTTCTTAAAGGGCTGGATCAGCCCAGCCTACACAGGTTAATGGTACCAGACCACTGTGGGATGGAACGGAACCTTCTGGTGCGTTTATATCCGAGAAGGGCTCTTGTGGACTTATTTATACCTCTCTCATTGTTTGTTTTTTCAATCCTGAGCTCAGTTTACCATCTGCATGGTGTTCTCCTTGTATTCTCCATCAGGGTGCTCTGGTTTCCTCCCACTTCAGAAACAAATGTCAGGAGGTAAACTAAGCTGTGCCTAGGTGAGAAGGTGTGATTCCGACCCTTCATAACTAGAACCTTTTATTCTTCTATTTATTTATATTTATGCCCAGAAAAGCCATTATAATTTTTATGACTTTACAATTAAACATTATAATTATTATTATTCGTACTACTAGTAGTACTGGTAGTTGTGGTAGTAGTAGTAGTAGTAATCGTAGTGGTAGTAGTAGTGGTGGTGTTACTGACAGTAGTAGTGGTAGTAGTCGTAGTAGTAGTACCGTGTTTCCCCGATAATAAGACCTACCGCAAAATAAGACCTAGCGTGATTTTTGAGGATGATTTTAATGTAAGCCCTACCCTTAAAATAAGCCCTAGTTGAGAGCGGCAGCAATTCATTGGCCTGCTACTCACTCAATCTAGGGCTCGAGGTGAAAGCGCTGACTCCTCTATTAGGCAGCTTTACCTAGGGTACGCTCTCAAAGCATCAATCCTTGCGCGTTGAGGCTCAGTCGATGACGGCAGCGGCTGCTTTAAGACGAGGACAAACACTTGCGTCCATAAAAATTGCTAAAATCGCTCGATATTAAAATATTTAAAAAAATAAAGAAATATAACGAAATAAGAATATATAAAGACAAAGATATATTATAAGACATGTAATAGAAAAAAATGTAAAATACATCATCACCTAAAAATAAGCCCTAGTATCATATTTTGGTAGGAAAATTAATATAAGCCCTGTCTTATTTTCGGGGAAACACGGTAGTAGCCATGGTAATGGTAATAGTAGTGATAGTGGCGGAAGTGGTGGTGGTAATGGTGGTAGTAGTAGTCGTAGTAGTAGTAGTAGTAGTAGTAGTAGTAGTAGTAGTAGTAGTAGTAGTAGTAGTAGTCATAGTAGTGGTAGTAGTGGTGGTAGTAGTGATAGTAGAAGTAGTAGTAGACGTAGTAGTAGTAGTAATGGTAGTGGTGGTGGTAGTAGTAGTAGTCGTAGTAGTAGTTGTAGTAGTCATAGTAGTGGTAGTAGTAGTGGTGAAAGTAGAAGTAGTAGTAGTAGTAGTGGTGGTAATGGTGGTAGTAGTAGTAGTAGTAGTAGTAGTAGTCATAGTAGTGGTAGTAGTGGTGGTAGTAGTAGTGGTGATAGTAGAAGTAGTAGTAGTAGTAGTAGTAGTAGTAGTAGTAGTAGTAGTAGTAATGGTAGTGGTGGTGGTAGTAGTAGTAGTCGTAGTACCGTGTTTCCCTGAAAATAAGCCCTAACCACAAAATAAGACCTAGCGTGATTTTACAAGATGATTTTAATATAGGCCCGCCCCTTAAAATAAGCCCTAGTTGAGAGTGGCAGCAATTCATTGGCCTGCTACTCGCTCAATCTCGGGTTTGAGGTGAAAGCGCGGACTCATCTGTTAGGCAGTTTTACCTCAGGTACGCTGTCAAAGCATCAATCCTTGCGCGTTGAGGCTCAGTCGATGACATCAGCGATTGCTTTAAAACGAGGACATACACTTGCGTCCATAAAAATCGCTAAAATCGCTCGATTCGGTTCTGGTTAAAATATTAAAAAAATAAAGAAATATAACGAAATAAGAATATATAAAACAAAGATATATGATAAGACATGTAATAGAGAAAAATGTAAAATACATCATCACCTAAAAATAAGCCCTAGTATCATATTTCGGTAAGAAAATTAATATAAGCCCTGTCTTATTTTCGGGGAAACACGGTAGTAGTAGTAGTCGTAGTAGTAGTAGTAGTAGTCATAGTAGTGGTAGTAGTAGTGGTGAAAGTAGAAGTAGTAGTAGTAGTGGTGGTAATGGTGGTAGTAGTAGTAGTAGTAGTAGTCATAGTAGTGGTAGTAGTGGTAGTAGTGGTGGTAGTAGTAGTGGTGATAGTAGAAGTAGTAGTAGTAGTAGTAGTAGTAGTAGTAGTAATGGTAGTGGTGGTGGTAATGGTGGTAGTAGTAGTAGTAGTAGTAGTAATGGTAGTGGTGGTGGTGGTGGTGGTGGTGGTGGTGGTGGTAATGGTGGTTGTAGTAGTAGTAGTAGTAGTAGTAGTAGTAGTACTGGTAGTGGTGCTGGTGGTGATAATGGTGATAGTAGTAGCAGTAGTTGGGGTTTCTTTTTCGTTGTCTAGTTCTTTCTCTTGCTGGTTCTGAGAGATTTCTAATCATCTCGTGGATCAGTCGTTCTGTGTCACCCAGAGCTCTGGAGTGGCTTGCAATAAAGGGTCACGTTCTTCATTCACAAGTGGGGCTGGTGATATAGTGGTTAAGATGCTGCGCTCATGATCGGGAGGTTGTGTGTTCAAATCCCAGTGAGACCCCACTGTGCTAAGACCCCTGGGCAAGGTCTTAACCACAAGTGTGCCTCTGTCGACCCAGCAGTATAAATGGGTACCAGTAAAAAATATACTGGGAAGGTAACCTGCGATGGACTAGCGTCCCATCCAGGAGGAGATGTACTCCTAGTCGCTTCACGCTACTGAATCCAGGGATAAGCACCGATGCGATGAGCCAGTAGCCCAATGGACTTTACCTACCTCTTCATTCACAAGCTCACCGAAGCTTTCAGAGGTGCACAGAGTATTTATTTATCATTTACAGTATTTATGGGTGAGGTCATAAAACTATAGAACCCTTGTATGACCCAAGGTATGAGACCAGTCCTGCCCAAGGTATGACCTCTGAGCTCTAAAGACAAAAGAATAGCTGGTTAAACAGGACACAAAGTAGATGCAAGGACCTGATTACAAGAACATATGGTTCTTGACCATTTAGTGACAGTTTCTCATGAGAAGAGGAACAATATGTTGATTCCAATACTTATAATAACAATTTTGTGCTTTTCCATAGGGAAACAAATATAAATAGTTAAAGGATATCAAACACAGAAATAGAAATTACAGCAACTCTGAAAACTCCTTTCAGTAGTAGTAGTAGTAGGAGGAGGAGTAGCGGTAGTAGTGGTAGTGGTAGTAGTGGTGGTAATGGTGGCAGTAGTAGTAGTAGTTGTTGTGGTAGTTGTGGTAGTGGTGGTGGTGGTGGTACTGGTAATAGTAGTAGTAGGAGGAGTAGTAGCCATGATAGTGGTAGTAGTAATAGTAGTAGTAGTATAGTAGTAGTAGAAGTAGTGGTGGTGGTGGTGGTGGTGGTGATGGTAGTACTGGTGGTACTAGTGGTAGTGGTGGACGTGGTAGTAGTATGGGTGGTAGTGGTAGGAGTGGTGGTAGTTGTAGTAGTAGTGATAGTGGTAGCGTGAACCGCCAGAATCTCTTCTGCAGGGATTTGGCCCTTACACCTAGGGGACGCTCTGAGACCCTGAGGAGGATGGAGGGATCCTCCTGTAGATGGATGAGTGAAAGATGAAGTGATGTGAATGAACACACATACCGTTTAGCTGGTTGTACACCACATCCTCCAGCCTCTCCAGTCTCTGCAAGATGGACTGCCGGTCTGTGTCGGAAACTTTGCCGTGTCGAGTCCGTGCGCGTGCCTCCGCTGACCGCCCGAGCTGCACGAGCTCCTCGGACCGGTCCTGGATCCGGCAGTACACCGAGAACAACACAATCCCAATAAACACCAGGATGTTCACTGTCAGCAAAGTTTTAATTTTCCTTGCCGCAGCCATTTAAAGCAAACAAGCGAACAAACAAAATCCGGGAAATGTTCTTCAGATGTGATGCGATTATATCCGGTCCAGGCTCAGGGTTGCTGTGTTTAGAGGTGTGATCGATGATGAGGCTGATGATTGTAATGATGATGATAAGGAAGAGGACGAGGAGGACGACGAGGAGAACGAGGAGGAGGGAGGAGGATAGTGAGAGGTCATCTCTGTAGTCTATCTCACAAAATAACGCCTGACGTTCAGGTCAGGACATAAACATCCAAAAGCGTCAGTTATAAAAGTCATTATCGTGATTTTTTTTTTTTTTTTTTACCTCAGGCTTTTCCTCTCAGCCTCCATTGTGCCTTAAACAGCACAGCTGCATCACCTCCAAGCTTATAGTTCACCTCAGAGCTGCATGCTACTAAAATCAGCACAGAAACATGCAGTGGGAGGCACTGACTCCACGACTCTACCACAACAACCGACACATTTCACCGACAAACCAGCCAAACGGCGATTTCTGCGGTCCGGTCGCAGGTTGCTCGTTAGCAGCAGCAGCAGCAGCAGCAGCATCCGTCCTCCTTTTAAACCTCACATTCCGCGATTCTATCTCGAATAAAACGGCCATTTATTCATCACTTCACAAGAAATAAACATCACAAATACACCGCAAGGAAAACAACATCGGCTTTTGTCGACTGTTTTCACCACAGGACGCTGAGGGGAACAAACAGGACCAGGAGGAGAACGAAGAGAGAAAAACCGCTACTCTGAGGCAAGGATGTGCAGAGCTCGCGCACTGACAGGGACACCGTCTCGCTCTCTCTCTCTCTCTCTCTCTCCCCCCCTCCTCGCACGAGCTCCAGTCCCCCGCGCTGTCCCTTCTTCCCGCCCTAATCCACGCTGTCTTCTCCCTCACACGCCGTGACGTCAGGGAAAACTAATAAATATGCAAGTGCCTCATGAATATTCACATAAACCGAGTTCCTGTTTTCAGTTTCAACTTTGGAATGAATCACGAGTTTCAAGTCTGTTTATTAAAAATTTGAGGCTTGTTTTTTCAGAAAGCATAACAATATTAATAACTTGCTTTTTCTTTGGTTTGGAATAGCACTGGAAGATGAAAACTTTATAAAATTAACAATAAATGATGAATATTTTTGATGATTTTTATGTAATATGCTTATTTCACCCATCCCTGAATCGCCACCTTATCATGGTGGAGGGGTTTGCGTGACCTAATGATCCTAGGAGCTATGTTGTCGGGGGCATAATGCCCCTGGTAGGGTCACCCAAGGCAAACAGGTCCTGGGTGATCCACACGAAGTGCAATTCGTAAGACCTCTATGACTAAGAAACAGACAAGGATGCAGTTTCCCTTGCCCAGACGTGGGTCACCTGGGTTCCCCAAAGGAGCCAGGCCCAGGGGAGGGGCTTGAAGGCAAGCGCCTGGTGGTCAGGCTTCTGCCTATGGAGCCTGGCTGGGCCTAGCCCGAAAAGGAGACATGGGTACCCCCTCCCATGGACCAACCACCCGTGGAAGGAGTTTTAGGGGTCGGGTGCTATGTGAGTTGGGTGGCAGCTGAAGATATGGGTTCTGTAGGACCAATCCTCGGTTACTGACTCTGACTCTCGGGACATGGAATGTTACCTCTCTGGCAGGGAAGGAGCATGATCTGGTGCGTGAGGTGGATAGATACCAACTAGATATAGTCGGGCTCACCTCAACGCACATAGTTTGGGCTCTGGAACCACCCACCTTGAGAGAGGCTGGATCTTATTCCAATCTGGAGTTGCTCATGGGGAGAAGCGGCAAGCTGGTGTGGGCATTCTTGTTGCCCCCTGTCTCGGGGCCCAAATGTAGGGGTTCTACCTTGTTGACAAAAGGGTAGCTTCCTTCCGTCTTCAGGTGGGGTGACGGGTCCTGACTGTTATTTGTGCTTGTGCACCAAATGACAGTTCAGAGTTGTTGGAGTCCAACCCTTGTTGGAGTCTTTAGGGCGTGTGTTGGAGAACGCTCCCTTGGGAGACTCACTCGTTGTCTTGGGAGACTTCAACGCCCATGTGGGCAACGATGATCAGTAGGTACGGCCTCTCCAGTCTGAGCCCGAATGGTGTTTCGTTGACGGACTTCTGTGCTCGTCACAGTTTGTCTATCACGAACACCATGTTTGAACATAAGTGTGCCCATAAGTGCACTTGGCACCAGGACACCCTAGG
This sequence comes from Plotosus lineatus, assembly GCA_024760905.1. NCBI lineage: Eukaryota > Metazoa > Chordata > Actinopteri > Siluriformes > Plotosidae > Plotosus > Plotosus lineatus. Next base: position 62,529,000 of record CM045734.1, read on the forward strand.
TCATAGTTCGATGATTGACTTTTTTAGTCGTGTCACCGGATTTGCGGCTGTATGTCCTGGACACTCGTGTGAAGAGAGGAGCTGAGCTGTCAACTGATCACCACCTGGTGGTGAGTTGGCTTCTGTGGTGAGGGAGGCTGCCTTAAAGCCCAAGCGTGTAATTAGGGTCTGCTGGGAACGTTTGGCCTTTAAGTCCCACCTCTGACAGAGCTACAATCACGTCCCGGAAGAGGCGGGTGACATGGAATCCGAATGGGCCATGTTTCATGCCTCCATTGCTGTACTGGCAGCTCATACCTGTGGCCTGAAGGTCGTCGTTGCTTGTCGTGGTGGTAACCCCCAAACCCGGTGGTGGACACCTGTGGTGAAGGGGGCTGTCCAGCTGAAAAAGGAGGTCTATCGGGTTTTATTAGCTTGTGGGACTCCCGAGACAGTGGACAAGCACTGGCAGGCCAAACGTGCTGCAGCCGAGGATGTCGCAGATGCAAAATCTCGGGAGGAGTTCGGTGAGGGCCTGGAGAGTGATTATCGGTTGGTTTCAAAAAGGTTCTGGACCACCATCCGACCTCAGGAGGGAGAAGCAGTTCTCCACAAACACTGTTTTTAGTGGAAGTGGGGAGCTGCTCACCTCGACTGGGGATGTCGTCAAGAGGTTGAGGGAATACCTTGAGGACCACCTCAATCCCATCAACACGTGTTGTAGGAAGACCGTGGGGGTTTGGGTGGGGGTCTACCCATCAGTGGAGTGGAGGTCACTGAGGTTGTCATAAAGCTCCTCGGTGATCGAGCCCTGGGTTTGGATGAGATCCGCCCTGAATATCTCAGGGCTCTGGAGGCTGTAGGACTGTCTTGATTGACACGTCTCTCAGCAACATTGCATGGTCATCGGGGGCTGTACCTCTAGATTGGCAAACCGGGGTGGTAATTCCAATTTTTAAGAAGGGGGACTGGAGGGTGTGTTCTAATTATCAGGGAATCACACTCCTCAACCTACCTGGGAAAGTCTATGCAGGGGTACTGGAGAGGAGAATCCAATTGCTTGTCAAACCTCGGATTCAGGAGGAACAATGTAGTTTTCGTCCTGGCTGTAGCCCTCTTGACCAACTCTATACGCTCCACAGGATCTTGGAAGGGGCATGGGAGTTTGCCCAATCTGTCCACATGTGTTTTGTGGATTTGGAAAAGGCTTTCGACTGTGTCCCTCAAACACTCTTGTGGGGCGAGCCCCGGAGTACGGTGTTCCGGACCCTTTGCTATCGATCGCCGTATCACCGGAGCCAGAGTGTGGTTCATATTGGTAACAACAGGTCAAATTTATTTCCGGTGGGAGTTGGAGTATGCCAAGGTTATCCTTTGTCACCGATTCTGCTCATAATTTTTACCAAAGTCATTGAGGGGTTCTGGTTTGGTGGCCATCAGATCTCGTCTCTGCTTTTTGCGGATGATGTTGTCTTTTGGCTTCATCAAGTCGGGACCTCCAGCTCTAATTGGAGCGATTCGCAGTCAAGTGCGAAGCAGCCGGGATGTAAATGAGCACCTCCAAGTTCGAAGCCATGGTTCTCAGTCAGACAAGGGTGAAATGCACCTTCCGGGTCAGGAATGCGGTCATGCCTCAAGTGGAGGAGTTCAAGAATCTTGGGGTCTTGTTCACGGGTGAGGGAATGATGGAGCGGGAGATAGACAGACGGCTCGCTGCAGCCTTTGCTGTTAAAAGGAGCCTGTACTGATCCGTCATGGTGAAGAAGTTTACTCAATTTACCAGTCGATCTACGTTCCAACCCTCACCTATGGTCACGAGCTTTGGGTAATGACCGAAAGAGCAAGATCGCGGATTCTCCAGGTGGCGGGGTTCTCCCTTAGAGATAAGGTGAGAAGCTCTACTATTCGGGGAGAGCTCAGAGTAGATCCACTGTTCCTCCGCATTGAGAGGGACCAGTTGTGGTGGCTTGGGCATCTGGTCAGAATGCCTCCTGGACGCCTCCTGGTGTGGTGTTTCGGGCGTGTCCAACCGAGAAAGAGACCCCGGGGTCGACTTAGAACACACTGGAGGGACTATGTCTCTCGGTTTGTCTGGGACCGCCTTGGTGTCCCCCCGGAAGAGCTGGAGGAAGTGGCTGGGGAGAGGGACGTCTGGACATCTTTTCTCAAGTTGCTGCCCCTGTGAGCCGGCCCAGGACTTAGCGGAAGAAAATGAGTGAGTGATGAGTGAGTGCTTATTTCAAGCATTCATTCATTTTCTGTACCGCTTTACCCCTCAGTAGGGTCACACCGATCTCAACCAACCGTGGGTGATGGAAGAGTACCCCCGGAACAGCTCCATCACACCATTAACACACAACCATTCACTCTTGCCGACACATCTAGAACAGCAGGCAGCATAATGATCATGTTTATGGACTGTATGATGAAACCAGACTCCCTGGAGGAAACGCACACAAACAGGGAGAACAAGGAAACCCCTCACAGAAACGCCTAGCATTTCTTACTGTGAGGTGAGTGTGCTAACCACATACTAAACACATGCTTACTGAAAAGGCCAGTTCTACCTTTGGAAGACTTTGTGAGAATGCATGGGAGCAAAGAGGACTCAGCCTAACACCAATCTGAAGGTCTACTGTGCAGTGGTGCTAACCACCCTCCTCTACGCCTGTAACACCTGGACTGCCTACTGCCTACTGTCCTCCCTCAAGGACATAAACATCAACGTCAGCACTTGGGAGCAGCTTGCTACCAATCGCTCAGCTTGGTGAAACAAAGTGTCACAGGTGCCCATGCAGCAGAAAAGCGACGAACTGCAGAAGGCGGAGCAGAAACATGCAGTGCGCAAAGCTCAAGTTGCCTCCACTTCTATCGCAGCACCCACCCACATATGTCCTGTATGTAGATGAACATTTCTGGCTCGAATAGGCTTCAGTAGTCACCTCCCAGCCCACAGCCAAGGATCACAAATCTGATATGGTCATCTTCGAACTCAAAGGATGAACAACAACAACAACAACAACAACACATGATAAGCACATGCTAACCACTACTCCGAATTACCGCTTCATCTTTTTCTTTCATGTCACGCAGTTCATTTTTTACTTTTCATCTGATTGTTAAATATCGTTATCTTTATCTCTACCTTTTTTCTTTGCTCCTTGTTATTTTCTTCTTTACCTCTCATTCTCTGAACACATTCTCTCTTTCAATCACTTTTCTATCTCTCATCCTCTTTCTCTTTATCTTTCCATAGTTTATGGAAAGACATTTTCTTTCTCATTCTCTATCTAAATGTTTTTCTTCTGTGTCGCTGTGCTGCCCTTGATGTTTGCGAATTTATTTATTATTTTACTTTTAATATACTTACTTAAAACATTTGCATATTTTTATCATGATCAATTTAATTCCAAAAAGTGGCTGAAGTATTTCTATGAAGAAAGTTCCTGGACTATGCGGCTCCTTCAATGGATTTTTTAAGCCAACATTAAAATGATATAAAATATTAAAATATAATAACAATGACTAAAGCAGTCTACTTTCTATGTGTTATTAAATAAAGTGAATTCACTGATTAATATTGTTTAAAATATTCTGTTTTAATGTACAGTGCAAAAAAACCTTATTATAAAGTATGGTCAGGTCAGGTCAGGTATGATGGCATGCGCCGGGACGGCACTTCGCTGCGTCCACCAGCCGCCTCCACTCATCCGGCCGTCTCCTGGCGATCAACCAGGCCTGCGCAGAGCCCATACCCCCCGGCAGGGCAGCCCTCAGCTGTGACAGCCACGTTGCACGCGGTCGTCCCTGCGATCGGCTCCAGCCCCTAGGATCCCGAACGGACAGGATCCGGTGTGCTGGGTCCGAAGGCGGGAAACGCACCAAGTGCCCATAGTAGCGCAGCTGATGGTCGCGGATCAAGCAGGTTACTCTTACCATCCCCACATCCCCGAGCACCTTCTGGTTGGTAACAAAGTCGCACCAGCGGTATCCAAAGATGCGGTGAAGGGAAGTCGTAACAAAGGAGTCCAGTCGTCGTCCAAGCTCAACCGTGAGCGTCCATGTCTCACTTGAGTAGAGCAAGACAGGGAGCACAAGGGAGTGAAAGACTCGGACTTTCGTCCGCCTGCTCAGATACCTCGACCGCCACACGGTCCTGTCCAGTAAGTCCATCGCCCCATAGGCTAGACCAAGTTGACGATTGATCTTGGCCCTGCAATCAGTGGAAAGATGGACCATGCTGCCAAGGTAAGTGAAAGACTCCACGATCTCTACTCTTTCACGACCCACAGCGATCGAGTCAACAGCAGCATCCAAGAGGTCGCCGAAAGCCTGGATCTTGGTTTTGATCCAGGAGACTCTCAAACCAAGCAGTTCTGCCTCCTCACCCAACGAAGAGAGAGTCTCCATCAGGACATCCACCGTTTCCGCAAGGATCACTGTGTCATCGGCAAAGTCCAGATCAGTAATCCGAACCTCACCAAACGACACACCGCAGGCCGATCCACCCGATACTGCCGTCATGATCCAGTCCATTGCGGTACTGAAGAGAGTGGGGGCCAGAACACACCAGTGCCTCACTCCGGTCTTGACCGAAAAGAAGTCAGAGGTGGAGCTCCCAGACCTCACAGCACTCTCTGTCCCAGAATACAGTGACGATATCAGCCGGACCAAAGCCAACGGGATCCTACGTTGACGAAGTATGCCCCAGAGGGCCTTCCTATTCACTGAGTCGAACGCCTTGCAAAAATCTATATAGGCGGCAAGGAACCGCCTATCAAACTCCCGCAAGTGCTCGGATAGGACGCGGAGCGCCAGGATGTGGTCAACGGTAGACCTCTTTGGTGTGAACCCGGACTGTTCAGGACGCTGGTGTGCTAGAAGCTGCTGACAGATCCTGTCCAGTAGAATCCGCACGAAGACCTTGCCCGGAACTGAGAGGAGAGTAACCCCCCGGTAACTGTTGCATTCTCGGGTATCACCCTTCCCCTTCCAGATCGGCCCCGTTTCCAGTCAGCTGAGATAACACCAGTGCTCCACACGGAGCACACAAGAACGAACAGCCATCTGAGGACGGCCTCACCTCCCGCCTTAAGCATTTCCACGTGGATACCACAAACTCCTGCAGATTTGCCATCCGCCAAGCGCCACACCACCCTCCGAGTTTCCTCAAGAGTTGGCGGGTCACAGCCTGGGGGAGGTTTGGCGACAAGAGTTTCAGAATCCCCAATGGCCAGGCTCCGGGCAGGAGGGTCAGCACGATACAACTCCTCAAAGTACTCGGCCCAATGAGTCCTCACTTCCGATTCTTCAGTAAGGAGACTACCGTCTGCAGCTTTCACTGTCTGACATCGCAATGTGGACCGAGAGGAACGGAGGCTCTGCAACGCCCTGTAAGCTGGGCGAGAGTCACTCGAATTCAAGTGGCCCTTGACAGTCTCACAGAGATCGCTGACCGCAGCCTCCCGATCTCTTCGCACCGCCTTGACGGCTTCGCGCTTCAGGTCCCTGGCCAGTCCAACTCTGCCATCGAGTCGAGCCTGTCTCGCTCTCTTGATGATGTCGATGGTCTCAGAGGAGATGGCTATTCCCGGTCGTTTGGGCGACCCCAATATGCAGCCATGGGACACCTCCAGGATGCAGTCTCTGAAAGCAGTCCAGAGAACCTCCGTGCCTGCACCCGCGTCCAGATCCTCCAGGGATTCCCCAAGCCTACTGGCGAACTCCGAAGCCACATCAGGGTCCCTGAGTCGGCTTACGTCAAATCGCATTTGACGAGCCAGGGCTTTCTCAGGGCGCCTGAAGCGGATCTTCAGAGTCGCCACCAGAAGCCCGTGGTCTTCCGAGAATAGCTGGGCACTTCTGAAGACACGGCAGTTCTGGACCAGCCGCCAGCGACTACCTACGAGAACATGGTCGATCTCCTTCCTAGTGACGCCGTCGTTGGAGTACCAAGTCCAGCGTCGCAGATCCGATCTCTGGAACCACGAGCCAGCAATCCTTAAGCCCCAACTTTTTGCAAAGTCAAGAAGCATTAAGCCGCTTTCATCGCAGCGTCCAGAGCCGTGGGGACCGACACATGCTTCGTAGCCATCCCAGTTAGTGCCAGTGGTCGCATTGAAGTCCCCCAGTACGATCAGGGTGTCCCTTCCCGGAACCCCCGATACCAGCGAGTTGAGCTGGTCGTAGAAGGTTTCCTTCATAGATCGATCACTTACCCCGGTCGGAGCGTACACTGCGACGATAGAGAGCGTCCCCACTGTGTGAGTCACCCTCAGTCGCATAATACGCTCATTGAGCAGGACCACCTCCGATACCAAAGGAGCCAATCGATCAGCGACAGCGACAGCAACTCCTTGAGTGTGAAGACCGTTGGCCCGGCCAGACCAGTAGTAGGTGTACCCACCGACACCTGTCTCGCTGGACCCAGGCCTCCGCATCTCAGAGAGGGCCGCAATGCCAACGCTAAGCAGACTAAGCTCCCTTGATACCAGAGGCAGGTGAGAGTCGTCCCGCAGGGAAGTCACGTTCCATGCGCCGACCCGGACCGACCGCCTCAGATTCAACCGAGGCGACCGAAAGCTGGTGTCCGACACCTTTGCACCGCCCGTGTCACTCACCCTATCACGCTCGACCTGGTTGCTCGAGGATTTCACCCCCATCATGGAGTGGGGGTCCCAGAGGCTTTTCCCCACCCCCCCCTCATACGACGCCGTGACTCCTAAGGCAGGCGTCGGGGTTACTCCCCCGGAGCAAACTCCAGCGTTTAGTAGTGCGTTTTGCTGGCGTTTTTTTAAGAGGGCGGGGGTGCAAACCCCACCCCCCGAGGCTCCTGTAGGGTAGGGGCGCCGCTCCCTGACAGGCAAATGCTCGGAGGTAAAAAACCTTATTATAAAGTATGGTGATACCTCGATTTTATTAAAATTGTAAATATATAGTTATTACAATGGCAGCACGGTATCGTAGTCATAGCCTCATGGGTTTGATTCCCAGTTCGAGCATGCGTGATCAATAATTTATAATCCATCCATTAATTTTCTGAATTCTAATTAGGGTTGCGAGGGGCTGGCACTCATCTCTCTGACTCTGGGCGAGAGCAGAGTACACTCTGGACAGCGCACCAGGCCATCACATGGCAAAAACATGCTAAAGGCTATGCAGCTACTATCATTTATATGATATTTACTGACAAAAAAGATCTAAACAAAGCCCTTCGCTGGCCTGACGAGCTGGCCAGAGTGTACGCTCGCCCAGAGTCAGATTTGACCAGATTAGATTATTCCATAAACACAGAAGTATATAGCAGGGGTCCCTAACCACTGGTTGGCAGACCGGTACTGGTTCGCGGCTCAATTGGTACCGGTCCACAGAAGAAATAATTAATTATTTCCATTTTATTTATTATCTTTGTCTGAACGATCTTCATTTTTGAAAAATCTCGTATAATAATAATAATAATAATAATAATAATAATAATAATAATTTCTAGAAGTAAATTATATTTACAATATAAACAATGTAGGCCCGACCCCCCCCCCCCCCCCATCCACCGTCCACAGTAAAATTGTCCAGCGTTAACCGATCCACAGTGATAAAAGGTTGGGAACCCCTGGTATATAGTACTGTACTTAATCTTTAATCATAAATTATACTGCATATACCTCACACACACACACACACACACACACACACACACACACACACACACACACACACAAAGAGAGAGAGAGAGAGAGAGAAAGAGAGAGAGAGAGAGAGAGAGAGAGAGAGAGAGAGAGAGAGAGATTTCTTGGATCATGCTGTGTAATTGCCTACCATGGGATATGTCTGTATAGTGTTTGTCTAACAAACAAATGCTGTAAATTGCTGCACAACATCAGAACAGAGAGGGGGAGGGGGAGGGGGCGAGAGCGAGCTTTGATTTGATTAGTAATGTGAAACGCTGAAATATTTCTCATTTCCACAAACACCCAGATCTACTGAGTGCTCTTCACTGCCGCTTCTGGAACAGAAGAGAAAAATAAATCATCGCCTCACTTCCTACTGCAAAGATGCCAAGCAGATGGAACATAATGAGAGTTTACACTCTTGTAGGAATGAGATTAACTCTATGCTCTTAGAAAATTTTAAACTTTTAAGAGTTCTTTGGCTTTCCTCCAAGTCAGAAGATGTTCAGTGTAAAACTCCTGACAGGATCTGCTTGTTAAGGAAAATGAGCCGTTGTTTACAAATTGTTCTGCACTTTTCCTGCGAGAACCCGGGAAAACCTTCTTTTATGGTTCTGTGGATAACAGTAATCATCTCATCTTTCAAATGAGACTCTTCAGACCCGAGTGCAACCTTACATTTACAGAACCACAACTTCTTTTTGTAATTACCCAGAGTGGATTATCCACCTTTACCTGTAATTACCTTGTGTTGCTTAGACACCTGTAAAACCTGGATTTACCAGGAAATGATTCTTCTTCTTCTTCTTCTTCTTTTCCTTTCGGCTGTTCCCTTCAGGGGTCGCCACAGCAAATGATCTGCCTCCATCTCTCCCTATCCTCTGCATCTTCTACTCTTACTCCAACGACCTTCATGTCCGCCTTCACTGCATCCATAAATCTTCTCTTTGGTCTTCCTCTGGGCCTTTTGCCTGGTAGTTCCAACCTCAGCATCCTACGACCAATATACTCACTATCCCTCCTCTGTACATGTCCAAACCATCTCAATCTAGCCTCTCTGACTTTGTCTCCAAAACATCTAACATGTGCTGTCCCTCTGATGTACTCATTTCTGATCCTATCCATCCTCGTTACTCCCAAAGAGAACCTCAACATTTTCATCTCTGCTACCTCCAACTCTGACTCCTGTCTTTTCCCCAGGGCCACTGTCTCTAAACCATACAACATTGCTGGCCTCATCACCGTCTTGTACACTTTTCCCTTCATTCTTGCCGATACTCTCCTATCACACATCACACCGGACACTTTTCTCCATCCATTCCAACCTGCCTGCACGCGCTTCTTCACCTCTTTTCCACACTCTCCATTGCTCTGGATTGTTGAGCCTAAGTACTTAAAATCCTCCACCTTCTTTATCTCTGCCCCCTGTAACCTCAAAGTTCCTCTTGGGTCCTTGTCGTTCACACACATGTATTCTGTCTTACTAAGACTAACCTTCAATCCCCTCCTTTCCAGGGCATACCTCCACCTCTCTAGATTTTCCTCCACTTGGTCTCTGCTCTCACTACAGATCACAATGTCATCTGCAAACATCATAGTCCATGGAGATTCTTGTCTAACCTCATCTGTTAGCCTGTCCATCACCATAGCAAACAAGAAGGGGCTGAGAGCTGACCCTTGATGTAGTCCCACCTCCACCTTGAACTCTTCTGTCACACCGACAGCACACCTCACCACTGTCTTACATCTATCATACATGTCCTGCACCACTCTAACATACTTCTCTGTCACTCCAGACTTCCTCATACAATACCACAGTTCTTCTCTCGGCACCCTGTCATATGCTTTCTCCAGATCCACAAAGGCACAATGCAGCTCCTTCTGACCTTCTCTGTACTTCTCTATTAACATCCTCAAA
>CM045734.1:62548563-62561063 GCA_024760905.1 Plotosus lineatus
CCTAGAACACGCTGGAGGGACTATGTCTCTCGGCTTGTCTGGGACCGCCTCGGTGTCCCCCCGGGAGAGTTGGAGGAAGTGGCTCGGGAGAGGGATGTCTGGACCTCTTTGCTAAGGTTGCTGCCCCCGCGACCCGACCCCGGACTAAGCGGAAGAAGATGAGATGAGATGAGACGAATCACGAATCACGAATGATACTACCCAAAGGGAGCATGTATAGAGAGAATAGTAATGGGCCTAGTAGAGAACCTTGTGAAACACCAAACTTAACATTAGAACATACAGAAAAATCACCATTTACATCTACAAACTGATAACGGTCAGTTAAAAAATTTAAACCAGGAGAGGGCGGTTCCCTGAACTCCAACAACGTTTTCTCATCTGTCAAGGATGTGATCAATAGTGTCAAAGGCTGCACTAAGGTCAAGTAGCACAAGCAGGGAGACACAGCCGTGGTTGGAGGTCACCAGTATATCATTTACCTCCTTAATGAGTGCTGTCTCTGTGCTATGATGAGACCTAAAACCTGACTGATACATTTCATGAATGTTATTCCGACAAATATATTAACAGAACTGCTGCACAGCAGTTTCTAAGATGCTTTTAATAAGATCTTAGAGATAAAGGGGAGGGTTGATGCTGGTCTATGGTGGGAGGGCTGATATGGGTCGAGATCAGGATTTTAATCAGAGGCTTGATAATTGCTAGTTTAAAGGATTTTGGTACATAACCAGTGCTAAAGGGGGAAAAAAATATTACATTTAATAAATGAGTGATCTTTTCTGATAATATTTGTTTAAAGAAACATAGAGGCACTGGATGAAACACACAGGTGGATGATTGATGAGGAAATTATTGAGATTAGTTCTGTCTTTTGAATGGGACTAAAACACCCAAGTCACAGATCTACTAGCGTTATATTATTACTTTCTGTTTTAGTTATTAAGAAAGCTGTCTTTAAATTCAGGGAATCAATTTTTTCCTGATATTTTCAATTTTATTATTAAAAAAGTTTATAAAATCATCACTGCTATAAATTGATGGTTTACATGTTTTATTTATGGTCTTATTCCTGGTTATTTCTGCAACAATATTAAATAATAATTTCTGATTATTTTTATTATTTTCTATTAGATTTGAGAAATATTCTGCTCCAACAGCACTCAGAGCTTTTCTGTAATTAACGAGACTCTGCTTCCATTCTAATTGGAAAACCAGCAATTTAGTTTGACGCCATTTTCATTGTAGTTTGCTAGTGGGCGTGTGTTTCTTCATTATACCAGGGGGATAATTCTTTCTCTCTGATTGTTTTTTTTTTAAGAGGAGCTACATGATCTAGCGTATGGTGTAAATTTGAGCTGAATGCGATAACGCGGCAAGGTGTATATATTAGTACTCAGAGGCATGTAAGCGAGATAAGATAATGATCTGAAATAGTTTCTGACTGTGGAACTGCGATTATATTTTCAATATTTAATGCTAAGTTAGGCATTAAATTGAGAGTTGAGCAGCTTTATAAGTGGATCCTATTAAATCCAGATTCACCCCCCCCCCCCCCGACTGAATCCAGGATAGATACGAACACTGTTCTTAAAGGGTCCTCTGGGTTATCAAAATTAATATCAAAGTCACCAATAATTAAAGCTTTATCTAAAGAAACAACCAATGCAGCTGTTTTGGGCACAAACCAGTGTCCACCCTCACGCCGGTCCCAAGCCAGGATAAATGCAGAAGGGTGCGTCAGGAAGGGCGTGTGGCGTAAAACCAATGGCACATAAAACAGGCAAGTCAATACTAAGAAATCCATACCGGATCGGTTGAGGTCTGGGTTAACAACGACTGCCATCGGTGCTGTTAACCAACAGGGTGCTGGTGGAAATTGGACTACTGTTGGTCGAAGAAGTCAAAGAAGTAGAGGCGGGAGGCGTGTCCGTAAGCAGGGAGAGAAGAGTGAAAGGCATGAGTCTGAGAGTAGGGACTTTGAATATTGGAACTATGACAGGAAACGGTAAAGAGCTGGCTGACATGATGCAGAGCAGGAAGGTGGACATACTGTGTGTTCCGGAGACCAGGTAGAATGGTAGCAAGGCTAGAAGATTAGAAGCAGGGTTTAAGCTGTTTTATCATGGTGTGGATGGGAGTAAGTCATCTTGAAGGAGGGGTTTGTCAGGAATGTTCTAGATGTGAAAAGAGTGTGAGACAGAGTGATGAGTCTCAAGTTAGAAATTGAAGGCGTGATGTTCAATGTTTTTAGTGCTTATGCCCCACAGGCAGGATGTGAGCTAGAAGAGAAGGAAATATTCTGGGGTGAATTAGATGAAGTGATGCAGAGTACCCCCAGAGGTGAAAGAGTGGTCATTGGTGCAGACTTCAATGGCCATGTTGGTGCAGGAAACAGAGGGGACGAGGAAGTGATGGGCAGGTATGGAATCCAGGACAGGAAAACAGAAGAACAGATGTTGATAGGTTTTGCAAAAAGGATGGAAATGGCCATGGTAAATACTTTTATCCAGAAGAGACAGGAGCATAGGGTTATAAAAGCGGAGGGGGGGGGGGGTCACCACAGCAAATCACCTGTCTCTATCTTACCCTATCCTCTGCATCTTCTTCTCTTACACCAACTACATTTATTACATTTATGTGGTCCTTCACCATGTCCATATATTTTCTCTTTGGTCTTCCTCTGGGCCTTTTGCCTGGTAGTTCCAACCTTAGCATCCTAATATCAATATATTCACTCTCCCTCCTTTGTATATGTCCAAACCATCTCGATCTAGTCTCTCTGACTTTGTCTCCAAAATATCTTACATGTGCTGTCCCTCTGATGTACTCATTCCTGATCCGATACATCCTTGTTGCTCCCAACGGGAACCTCCACATTTTCATCTCTGCTACCTCCAGCTCTGCCTCTTGTCTTTTCCTCAGCGCCACTGTTTCGAAACCATACAACTGGCCTCATCACCGTCTTGCACACTTTTTCATTCATTCTTGTCCATACCTTCCTATCACATATCACACCGGACACTTTTCTCCAACCATTCCAACCTGCCTGCACACGCTTCTTCACCTCTTTTCCACACTCTCCACTGCTCTGGATTGTTGAGTCTAAGTACTTAAAATCCTCCACCTTCTTTATCTCTGCTCCCTGTAACCTCACCGTTCCTCTTGGGTCCTTGTCATTCATACACCTGTATTCTGTTTTACTGAGGCTAACCTTCATTCCCCTCCTTTCCAGGGCATACCTCCACCTCTCTAGATTTTACACCACTTGTTCTCTGCTCTCACTACAGATCACAATGTAATCTGCAAACATCATAGTCCATGGAGATTCTTGTGTAATCTCGTCTGTCAGCCCGTCCGTCACCATAGTAAAGAAGAAGGAACTCAGAGCTGACCCATGATGCAGTCTCACCTCCACCTTCAACTCTTCTGTCACACCGACAGCACACCTCACCACTGTCTTACATCTCTCATACCTCTCTCATCCATGTCCTGGACCACTCTAACATAATTCTCTGCCACTCCAAACTTCCTCAAGCAATACCACAGTTCCTTTCTCAGTATCTTATCATATGCTTTTCCAGATCCACAAAGGCACAATGCAGCCCCATCTGACCTTCTCTGTACTTCTCTATTAACATCCTCAAAATGAGCACTGCATCTGTGGCGCTCTTTCTTGGCATGAGACCAAACTGTTGTTCACAGATGCTGACCTCTGCTTTTAGTCTCGCTTTCACTATTCTTTCCCATAACTTCATCGTATGGCTCATCAACTTTATTCCTCTATAGTTGCCAAAACTCTGCATATCTCCCTTGTTCTTAAAAATGGTCACCAGCACACTTCTCCTCCATTCCAGTGTTCTTGTCAGAAAGTCTACTGCTACCTCTCCTAGACAATTCCATACCTCCACGGGTATGTCATTCGTACCAACCGCCTTTCCACTCTTCATCCTCTTCAATGCCCTCCTCACTTCACCATTACTAATTGTTGCTACTTCCTGGTCCTCAACGGTCACCTCTTCTACTCTTTTTTCTCTCTCATTTTCCTCATTCATCAACTCTTCAGAGTACTCTTTCCATCTTCCCAGCACACTTCTGTCATCAGTCAATACATTTCCCTCTCTGTCCTTAATCACTCTAAATTGCTGCATGTCCTTCCCATCTCTATTTCTCTGCTGTGCCAACCTGTATAAATCATTTTCTCCCTCCTTACCATCCAACTTAGCATACACGTCATCATACGCCCTCTGTTTGGACTTTAACACTGCTAGCTTTGCCTTGTGCTGTGTCTTCCTGTACTCCTATTTACTCTCTTCAGTCCTCTCAATGTCCCACTTCTTCTTAGCTAACCTCTTCCTTTGTACACACTCCTGCACTTCCTCATTTCACCACCAAGTCTCATTGTCTACTTTCCTTCCTGAGGACACAGCAAGTATTCTCCTACCTGCCTCCCTGATCGCATTAGCTGTCGTTGTCCAGTCATCTGGAAGCACTTCCTGACCACCCAAAGCCTGTTTTGACTCCTCATTGACGACAGCACGACCCTCTTCCTTTTTCAGCTTCTACCACTTTGTCTTCTGCTCTGCCTTTGCCTTCTTCACCTTATTCACCATCAGCATCCTCAACCCACCATCCTATGCTGTCTGGCAACATTCTCACCCACTACTACTTTGCAGTCACTGACTTCCTTCAAATTGCATCGCCTGCACAAGATGTAGTCCACCTGTGTGCTCCTATCTTCTTGACTCAACCCTCTGCATTTATCTGGGCTTGGGACCTTTGTGAGGATGAACACTGGTTTGTGCCCTCCCTCACGGCTGCATTAATCAAAGGAATCAGAGACGTGTGGATATTTTTTTCAGGAATATACGTAATGTTACTGTATAGCATTTCAAACACGTTAAATTCATGTCTAGACTTTTGATATAAGTTTGAGATTGTCAGTATAAATAACTATGATGCTCCTCCTCTGCCACATAGATGAGGTTGGTGTATATAACTGTATCCGGGAGGAGGAGCTTCATTTAATGCTCCATATTCATTGGGTTTAATCCATGTTTCTGTTAAACACATTACACTTAAGTCCTGATCAGTAATGATTTCATTCACAATAAGAGCTTTAGATGTAAGAGATCTAACATTTAATCACCCAATTTTTAGATCAGTGGTGCAGCCGTAGAGTCAGTATGATTTAAATTTATGTTAATAAGATTATTTAAAAACAAATGTACTGAGAGTTTTTACATTTTTGTTTTGTTCAGGAAACAGACAGAGATTCCATAGGATTGAACTTGACCATGAATGATGACTTTGTGCAGCTAGAGGATGCTTGGATTAGCCTGTTTGCTCTTTGGCTTTCGCTCTGGATAGTCACTGACTGACTAGTCCTGTGTACTTAGCAGTGCTCCAATTATCTATACAACCCACTTTGTTTTTGGAACACCACTTGGACATTCAGCAGTTCAAAGAGCATAACCTGCTGTAAGCCACATCTCTATGCCGTATTGGGATGTGACCAGAGCATATTACACCATCGGACATTTCCTTTGCTAATTTTCCACACCTCTAGAACGTTTCTTAGCGTAACCTCTCACTGACCAAGGTGTATATTGTTAACTCCAGCATGTATAACTATCTTAGAGAACCTGCTATGTCCGGCGCTCTGGCTCTGGGGATATACCTAACAAGCGCACACAGGTGCCCGTAAATGACTAGCTAATTTAACGTGCCTTAAACTGGAGCTTCCTATAACCAGATCTATTTCAGGTTTCTCAGCGGGTGTCTCACTGAGGAAAGCAAACCTGTTGAACACATGATGCACAGACAAGTGGTGCTCCTGTGGGCAAGCCTCAGCATTAGCTCTCACTTTATGAGTATGCTGCCGAGTCACCCATTCAGCTCGCTGTGAGGGCTCTGATGCTGGAGGAGTTGGGTTACTATCCCCACCTAAGGCACCCAGATGTCCGGCTACAGGTACACTACTCTCGCTCTCATTATTCATCTCTAAAGTCTGGATGTGCACTTGTAATGCTGCAACCTTCTCCATCAGAAGGTTATCTAGTACACACCTATCACAGATAAACCTATCACTCATGATGGAGGCAGAACTACTGAACATCCTGCACTCAACACACTGAAGAAGCAGGACAGTCGCCATGAGGCAAAAAAACTAACCTGATCTGGAGACTTGGGGATAGTAACAGCATGTTGTTGATTTCCTCTGTGTGCTGCTTTTAAAGTGGCCAAGAAAACAAAGTATAAAAAAAAAAACAAAACTAAAACTACTTCAAGTGAAAAGAAAAGTAAAAGCACTGAAACGAAAATGAATTTCCTGAAAAAATTGAAGACAAAAAGTTTAATCTGCGAACAAGCAGTTGCTGGCCCGAGATTCAAAAACACAATGTGATTCAAAATATGAATTTCCACTGGATGTCCAGACAGCCGAGTCACTGGGTAGCTTCAAACAATGGCTGAAAACTTAGGTTTATCGGCAGAACTTAGATTAACAAAATGCTGTACACGCTGTGCGCGCGCGTGTGTGTGTGTGTGTGTGTGTGTGTGTGTGTGTGTGTGTGTGTGTGTGTGTGTCTCTGTGTGTTTCTGTGAGTTTGATATAGAGGGAACTGTATCTGAAGGTGTTGTTGATCAGAGATGTGGTTGTGTTGCAGGAAAGGTTCTGGTGGGGTGTGCTTTTCACTCTGATGCGACTTATGCCTCTCTCCTGATGGTACCATGTGGAAGAGATGGGTTCTGGACTGTGAGGGATCAGAGTTGAGTCTGTTTTTCAACTTACTGTCGGACGGCTGTCTGATCCACAGCTTGCTCATACTCCCTGCTATATACAGACTTAAGACTCTTTCTCTGCATGGCTGGGATAAAACACACGAGACGAAGGAGGTCATGACGAGACAAGTTCTCTGCCAGACCAACAGACGGATGGACACACAGCTCCTAAGATCCTAATGGAGAGAGGATGAAAATGCATTAGTAAGTCTTCTAACTGTAGATAGATTAATAAACATAAATGTATATGTGTAATTAGATACATAGATAGATAGAAAGAGAGAAACAGAGAACAGAGAGGGAGAGACAGAGAGAGAAACAGATACTTTATTGCAACATTCATTCAGTTTCTAAACCACTTAATTCTATTTAGGGTCATGGGGAGGCTGGTGCCCATCTCAGCTGACTCTGGATGAAGGCAGAGTACACCCTGGACAGCTCGGCAGGCCATTGCAGGACAGAAAGACACTGATGGCTATGCAGCACCGCTTTACAAAAGTCAGCAATGGTTCTTTTAAATAAACCTCACACCACCGACAGTGAGAGACACGGCCAGCCTTTGATAACCCAATTAGTGCACTGGGGGGACAGCAGTGACAACCCGGTGATGGTGGGACTTGAACCCCCTACCTTGGGATCAGTGACCTTTAAGAGACATTTTCGGTAAAAACCATTTCCATTTTTTGAGACTCCTCCCACTTTCTTAAAAACATTTTCTCAATTCTTAGTTACAGTGTTTTGGTCGCCAAGGTAAACCCCCAGGTACTTGATCCCACCCATTTTCCAGGTCAGACCGCCAGGTAGGACGATACCATGCGGGTTATCGCCGAGCACACACTTCACTTTTTCTCCAGTTTACCTCGGCTGACGAGATTTCACTAAACTCTTTTACAGTGTTGGTTAAAAAATTAATATCACTCTGGGTTTTCAAGCAATGATAAGATTGTCTGCAGAGGCAGACAGTTTAAAAACCGAATCACAATTTGGGACCTTAAACGCCGAGAGACCCGTTCTGAGTCGGTGTAAGAGAGGCTCTATTACCGCAGGCCCGATAGGGGGCAACCCTGAACGATACTCCTCTGCGCTCCTTTTGAAGTACACAGACCTCTGGTAGACGGTGTTGGAGTTTGGAGTCAGCTCGGGTCTCATTGCGCTCAACTTGATCAAATGCCTTTTCTTGATCAATAGAAATAAGACCAAATTTCACCTTCAATGAACCATAGAGGTCCAAAATATCTTGAATTAAAAAGACATCGTCTGTTTTCAGTTTGCCTGGTATACATTAGCTCTGGTCTCCATCACTTTCCTCAACTTGTTCGTCAGGACCTTGGGAAGGAGCTTGTAGGCAGTACAGAAGAGGGATGCCGGTCGCCAGGTTTTAAGATTTTTCAGGTCCCCACTTTTTTGTCAGGAGGGTGAGAATCTCTCTCCTGCAACTCAGGGGCAACCGGACTTTCACCAGACTGTCCCTGAGAACCACCAGCAGGCCCTCACCAATCACTGCACAGAAGGTTTTATAGATGTCCACTGGCAGGTCGTTTATACCTGGAGCTTTCCCCAGTTTGAGGCTCTGCAGCACAACCAACAGTTCCTGTGGAGAGATGTTGGACTCTAGATGCCTGTTTGCATCTGCTGACACCTTTGCCAGGCCAGCGAGGAATGTATGCCTTGTTTTTGATTTTTCAGAATACTGTATTCACATTGATACAATTCATCATAGAAACCTGCTGTGTACCTACACATTTCTTCAGATTCCTGGAGCAGCTGTCCATTCCCGGAAAACAGGCAGTCTAGCTGCGGACCACACAGGCAGACCGTCACAAGTTAAAACGAGTTCCACAGACAACAGGTTCCTTTTAACTTCAGAAGCGTGAGCTATGTGCCTATGTTCTGTTCTTTTTAAAAAGTCCCCAGATTTTAAAAAGGCTTTGTTAAAACTCTGGAAAAACTTTTGGATCATGTTTGCTTAAGTCCATTAAAAAGCGAGAGACCTGCAGTCCTGGCTCCCAGCACTGGGCTAGAACTGCTCGCGCTATCAAGGGTGTAGGCGGGTGTGACCGTGATGGGGGGGCGGGGGTGCACATCTCGGTTGACCAGAATTCGAGTCCCAGGAGCTATAGGCCTAAGCCTTAAAGGGGAAATGAAACGCCGACTAAATAAGTTGTCGGTAGCTTAAGTATAGTTTATTGAAGCGATTGTGGCTTAAATTTTATATAATAAATAAACCATTGCACACACAGCGGTTTTGTTTTATGTGCTTGTCGTATAAGTTATCGACCCGAAAGCCGCCACTGCTAAGTGCCCTCCTACACAAACTTACCGTGCCGTCACTGAGTTGATACAAAGTACCACATGAAATATAGTGCATGCATATCACAGCATATGATATAAACAACATGGAATCTCACGCCAACAACACGCACAGTTTTTCAGCAGAAGGCGATTCATCTATTACTCTCAGAATCAAAATCAAATATTATAGTTCAACCAAAAACATTCTCAAATATATTTCAAACTACATCTGCTCAATACATTTACAAATTGAGATAAAGTTATTTATCTATTCCAAGGCACAAACAAATATTAATACATATTTACAGCACAAAAACATACTATTAATTTTATAAAAGTACTGAGCATTCGGCTGCAGATCCAGGCTGGATGGATTATGATTATTTTATCCATTCATTCTCTGTGTGTCAATGTTTGTGTTCTAACACATGTGCAGAAACCGGAGGCGGGACTAACAAACTGTGCTTTATTCTCACACTCGTACTTTGTTTGATTGACAGTGCTCAGCTATTATTGCCTATTGATAATATTATGTTTGTTGATTGGTCAGCTCGGGCGTGCACACTCACTCTGTCCAAACACTGTGTGTGTGTGTGTGTGTGTGTGTGTGTGTGTGTGTGTGTGTGTGTGTGTGTGTGTGTGTGTGTGTGTGAGAGAGAGCGAGAGAGAGAGAGTGAGAGAGAGAGAGAAGGAGGCTTAACTCTTTAGTTTTTAGTTTAGTTTTTCAAGTTGTTTAATTTGGTAAATAATGAATAAATGTGGCTCATCTGGACCTCTGATCCCTCAAGGAATCAAATTAAAGTTGAGTTTGGACCTCCGATCCGAGGGAATGCGCTTTGAAATCTTGCTTGTGGGTGTGGCCCACAGCGCCACAATAAACATTTAATGCGTACTGTATTGTTTGTATGTGTGTGTGTGTGTGTGTGTGTGTGTGTGTGTGTGTGTGTATGTGTGAGACAGAGAGAGAGAGAGAGAGAGACAGGTGTGTGTGTGTGTGTGTGTGTGTGTGTGTGTGTGTGTTTTACTAAAATGTTTACTCATGGTTTAATTAATAAATATGTTAATAAAATGGTTTAATATGCTAATAAACTGTTTAAATGGTTTAATAAATAATTTGATTTTATTTGTAACACATATTTCATACAAACTTGGTGTACTTTTATCATTTTTAAAGGGTTTATGGGGTAGTCTTGGGAACCTTGGAACGAATCAGGCGTTTTACATGTAAAATGCGCCCTCTACTTATGAAACTCCCACATTATGAAAAGTTCTCTGGAACGGATTAATTTTGTAAGTAGGGGGTCGACTGTACTCTCAATGTCTCCATACAAGGTCCGAATCCAGGCAATGAGACCTGGGCTGAACCCAAAACCCTCTAGTGCAAGGGTGGCGAAGGGTGGCGAACACGCAACTCTCGAGCCGCATGCGGCTCCTGGCCAAAACGAATGCGGCTCTTTGCTTCTTATCATATTTTATATATACTGTGACTCTTTGCCCCGTTTAAAGTTTCTCTTATTTTTATTCTCTCTTAAAACACACTCAAATTCATCAGGGCCCATTAAAAACAAATAATAAATTATATTAAAAAAATAATTTGGCAGATTGGATTTTTTTATGCTGCTTCTGACGTTAAGGGACCGCCAATCATCTCCGTGGGTTACGTCTAATGCCGGGAAATTAAGTACGCATGCAGGCTGTTACCCTTGTCGTTAAAATGGAAAAATGCAAAGCTAAACGAAAATATGAAGATGAACACAGGACATTTTTGGAAGAATGAGAAGATGCTTTCTTCTTTATTGAACGGAATGGGAAATCACCGTGTTTAATATGCAATACTACGATATCACATTTCAAGGCTTCAAATTTTCAGTGTCATTTTAGCACACTCTCCATGCTAATATTGACAAGGAATTACCCAAAGGTACTGAACTACGCAAGCACAAATTGAGCACCTTGAAAGGCCAGATAAAAAGACAGTCTCAAATGTTTCAGCAATTAACCAAGCATGGAGAAACTGTGACACTTGCATCCTATAAAGTGGCGTGGAACACTGCCCATGCTAAAAAAAAACATACAATGAGGGCGAGTTTCTTAAACAGTGTTTTGTGGATGTAATTGAAACCTTGGCTCCAGACAATAAAAAACTCAAAAATTTCATCAATGATCTCCAGCTGTCACAGCACACAGTTGAAACCAGAATAGCAGACATAAATAATGCGATTGAGTCAGATCTACATGCAGACCTGAACGCATGTGCTTATTTTTGTGTTGCATTGGACGAGCCATGTGACATACAAGACAAGCCACAGTTGGCAATATTTGCGCGAATGGTTTCTGAGGACTGCGTGATTAAAGACGAGCTTCTCGACATTGTCCCATTAAAAGAGAGAACTCGCGGCACTGACGTAGAAGAAGCAATGACTGACATTTTTAAAAAAGCGAATGTCTTTAGAAAAACTCACCGCAATAGTCACGGATGGAGCACCATCGATGATTGGCTCAGTAAATGGACTTGTGGGTCTTTGTAAAGGTGATGACGCCTTTCCTGAATTTAGGAACTGCCACTGCATCATCCATCGTGAGCAACTCGTGTCCAAAACACTGAATTTAGACCACGTTATGAAGCCTGTGATGGAGATTGTGAACTACATCCGTACTTCATCCTGACTGCACCTCTGGATCACATCATCCAGGGCGCTTAAAAACAGGAGTCTCTCTGTGCCTGCGGTTGAAGCGTAAACATTTAAAAACAAAACCTTGATTCTTTCCAGCTCTGCTGTAACTTTTAAAATATGTCCCGCCATCACATCTTCAGTGTGTACAGAAACCGGGTTAAAATCTCGGCAGAATAAAACTCCGCCTCCCCACTGTTGGCACTTTTGTGACTAAAAAACACCCGTCCGTTCCATTCCCTCCTCCAGTCACCTTCATTGTTGGCGGTGCTGTGTCGCCACCCTCGCTGCTATCTGCCCCACACTTTCCTTCTCTGTCCCCAACTCCATCTGATCACCACCATGTGAATCTTATACACACTCATTACCCTTCACCTGTGTGTCAGAGTTATTCACCTGTGCGTCCGCCGTGGTGTCCGTTCCTACCTGCCTGCTGTGAGAAACCATTGGCCTAGTCTCAGAGACGCCAATTGAGAAGGGCTCTCCAACGGTTTTGTTTTCGGTTTCTGCAGCACCGCCGCGGCAGCACGGAAGGCGGCAGCCGGCCACTTTGCTTCATCCCCTCCGGGCACGAGCGGATGAGTTGTCCCACCATGCCGCACCTGAAACATTTCATGTTCCCCGACGGGATGTGTATGGTGTAGTCGAAGTTGTCAACTTTATATTTCAAAGCCAAATTCAGCTCCTTGGGCCTTTTAAGAATCATCATCGTCTGCCGTCTTAAAGAAACGACATGCTTCAGGTGTGGGGACT
>CM045734.1:62566063-62631063 GCA_024760905.1 Plotosus lineatus
TTATTTAGATTAAAATGTAATGTTTCAAAATAATTAGTTGTGTTTTCAACAATTTCATCTATTAATATTACAAAATTCAACAATACATAAGATATTATACACACATCTACTGAACTGCAAAGCACAAATCTAACGGATTTAATAAGTTTGTTTAATAATTTACTTGGACTTCAGGGAACCGTTTGCGGAACCTGTGGGCCATGCAGCTCATTTTCAGCTGAACGAACTTTGTGTTACCAGAGTCCTTTACCCCTGAACCATAAACTGGTCGCCAAATTTTTTGAAATGTCGAGGCTTGATACCCAGAGGAAACCCACACAAGCACAGGGAGAACATGGAAACTCTGTAAACATACATCCCTAGGGACTTGAACCCAGGACCTTCTTGCTGTAAGGCAGCCGGGCTAACCACTGACCCACCGTGTCGGTTACGAAATGATATATTAATGATTTTCTATTTATCTCCTTGATAATGGGTGGTGTGAAGGTAAAGTGAATCATCTGACAGCAGTAATCTTCCTGTTCTTTTTCTTTTTCTTTTCCTTTCGGCTGTTCCCTTCAGGGGTCGCCACAGCGAATCATCTGCCTCCATTTCACCCTATCCTCTGCATCTTCTTCTCTTACACCAACTGCCTTTATGTCCTCTTTCACCACATCCATAAATATTCTCTTTGGTCTTCCTCTGGGCCTTCTGCCTGGTAGTTCCAACTTCAGCATCCCACTACCAATATATTCACTATTCCTCCTCTGTACGTGTCCAAAACATCTCAATCTAGCCTCTCTGACTTTGTCTCAAAAACATTTTACATGTGCTGTCCCTCTGATGTGCTCATTCCTGATCCTATCCATCCTCGTTACTCCCAAAGAGAACCTCAACATTTTCATCTCTGCTACCTCCAGCTCTGCCGCCTGTTTTTTCCTCAGTGCCACTGTTTCTAATACCATACAACATCGCTGGCCTCAACACCGTCTCGTACACTTTTCCTTTCATCCTTGCCGATACCTTCCTATCACACATCACACCGGACACTTTTCTCCAACCATTCCAACCTACCAGCACACGCTTCTTCACCTCTTTTCCACACTCTCAACTTCTCTGGATTGTTGACCCTAAGTACTTAAAATCCTCCACCTTCCTTATGTCTTCTCCCTGAACCTCACCGTTCCTCTTGGGTCCTTGTCATTCACACACATGTATTCTGTTTTACTGAGGCTAACCTTCATTCCCCTCCTTTCCAGGGCATACCTCCACCTCTCTAGATTTTCCTCCACTTGTTCTCTACTCTCACTACAAATCACAATGTCATCTGCAAACATCATAGTCCATGGAGATTCTTGTCTAACCTCGTCTGTCAGCCTGTCCATCACCATAGCAAACAAGAAGGGGCTCAGAGCTGACCCTTGATGCAGTACCACCTACACCTTGAACTCTTCTGTCACACCAACAGCACACCTCACCACCATCTTACATCTCTTATACATGTCCTGCACGACTCTAACATACTTCTCTGCCCCTCCAGACTTCCTCATACAATACCACAGTTCCTCTCTTGGCACCCTGTCATATGCTTTCTCCAGATCCACAAAGGCACAATGCAGCTCCGTCTGACCTTCTCTGTACCTTTCCTAGACACTTCCATACCTCCACCAATATGTCATCAGGGCCAACTGCCTTTCCATTCTTCATCCTCTTCAATGCCCTCCTCACTTCACCCTTACTAATCTTTGCTACTTCCTGGTCCTCAACGGTCACCTCTTCTACTCTTTTTTCTCTCTCATTTTCCTCATTCATCAGCTCTTCAAAGTACTCTTTCCATCTTCCCAGCACACTTTGGTCATCAGTCAATACATTTCCCTCTCTGTCCTTTATCACTCTAACTTGCTGCATGTCCTTCCCATCTCTATTTCTCTGCTGTACCAACCTGTATAAATCATTTTCTCCCTCTTTACTTTCCAACCGAGCATACAAGTCATCATACGCCCTCTGTTTGACCTTTGACACCGTACCTTCGCCTTACGCTGTGTCTCCCTGTACTCCTGTTTACTCTCTTCGGTCCTCTCAATGTCCCACTTCTTAGAGAACCTCTTCCTTTGTACACACTCCTGCACTTCCTCATTCCACCACCAAGGGTCCTTATCTACTCTCCTTCCAGATGACACACCAAGTACTCTCTTACCTGTCTCCCTGATCACATTTGCTGTAGTTGTCCAGTCATCTGGAAGCACTTACTGGCCACCCAAAGCCTGGTTCAACTCCTCCTTGAAGACAACACGACACTCTTCCTTTTTCAGCTTCCAACATTTTGTCTTCTGCTCTGCCTTTGCCTTCTTCACCTTCCTCACCATCAGCATCATCCTTCACACCACCATCCTATGCTGTTTGGCAACACTCTCACCTGCTACTACTTTGCAATCACTGACTTCCTTCAAATTACATCGATTGCACAAGATGTAGTCTACTTGTGTGCTCCTACCCCTGCTTTTATAAGTCACCCTATGCTCCTGTCTCTTCTGGATGAAAGTATTTATCATGGCCATTTCCATCCTTTTTGCAAAAACTACCAACATCTGTCTTTCTGTGTTCCTGTCCTGGATATAAAACCTGCCCATCACTTCCTCGTCCCCTCTGTTGCCTGCAACAACATGTCCATTGAAGTCTGCACCAATGACCACTCTTTCACCTCTGGGGGTACTCTGCATCACTTCATCTAACTCACTCCAGAATCTCTCCTTCTCTTCTTGCTCACATCCTGCCTGTGGGGCATAAGCACTAACAACATTGAACATCACACCTTCAATTTCTAACTTGAGACTCATCACTCTGTCTGACACTCTTTTCACTTCTGGAACATTCCTGACAAACTGTTCCTTCAAGATGACGCCTACTCCATTTCTATTCCCATCCACACCATGAAAAAACAGCTTAAACCCTGCTCTTAAGCTTCTAGCCTTGCTACCTTTCCACCTGGTCTACTGAACACACAGTATGTCCACCTTCCTCCTCTGCATCATGTCAGCCAGCTCTCTACCTTTTCCTGCCATAGTTCCAACATTCAAAGTACCTACTTTCAGTCCTAGGCTCATGCCTTTCCTCTTCTCTCTCTGCCTACGGACACGCCTCCCGCCTCTCCTTCTTTGACGTCTTCAACCAACAGTAGTCCAATTTCCACCAGCACCCTGTTGGTTGACAGCATTGATGGCGGTCGTTGTTAACCCGGGCCTCGACCGATCCCTTATGACATTCTTTGGAGTGACTCGCATATTTTATTTGGCATTTGTTTTACGGCGGATGCCCTTCCTGACGCAACCCTCTGCATTTATCCGGGCTTGGGACCAGCGTGAGGGAGAGACACTGGTTTGTGTCATTCATTTTCAATCATTCATTCATTTTCTGATCCGCTTAATCCTAATGTATGGTCACAGGGAGGCTGGCACCCGTTTCAGCAGACTCTGGGCGAGGGCAGAGTACACCCTAGATGGCTCTCCAGTACATGGAAGGCCAAAAAACATGCTGACGGCTATGCAGCTCATCTTTATGAAAGTCAGAAATGATTCTTTTACACGAACCTCCACCACTGATAGTGAGAGACATGGCTGGCCTTTGATAACCCAGTTAGTGCACTGGGGGTCACTAGATTAATTAATGCTACCCTTAATTATTAGCCTGCTGCTGCTCAGAGTCTCAGGGCTGTTACATGTTAATTCAATGCTTGTCATTTTATCATTCATCATTTTCTGTAACCACTTCATCCTAATTAGGGTCGTGGGGAGGCTGGTGCCCATCCCAGCCAACTCAGGGCGAGGGCAGAGTACACCCTGGACAGCTCGCCAGGCCATCGCAGGGCGGAAACACGCTGACGGCTTTGCAGCCTCCTCTTTTTACGAAAGTCAGCAATGGTTCTTTTACATGCCTCACACCATAGACAGTGAGAGAGACATGGCCGGCCTTTAATAACCCAGTTAGCTGCACTGGGGGGGACAGTGACAACCTTGTGGAGAGTGGGACTCGAACCCCCAACCTTTGGATCAGCGATCCGGCGCCTTATCCCACTAGACCACCACTGACCCCTCAATGCTTGTCAAATAGTAAATTTCTAAGTAATTTACCAAAACACATGCAGTAAATGATGATGTTTTGGATAATTGTGTCTCATTTCCACTTTGAGTGTTTTTAAATTGTGTATAAAATATATAACAGCTGCACGTTTGCTCGATAAACGAGCTCCAGTGAAAAGAGTGGAAGGGGCTATTATTAAAAATACCAATGGGACTGTATGGGGCATCGTTATAGCAACAAAAGAACCGATAGAACACACTAAGTCCATTTCTCTCCAACCTTATCGTTCTCTTGCTTGCTGTTGTGGGGGTTTCTCTCTCTCTCTCTCTCTCTCTCTCTCTCTCTCTCTCTCTCTCTCTTTCCCTTTCTCTCTCTCTCTCTCTCTCTCTCTCTCTCCCTTTATCTCTTCTCATATCATACTGGTTTATCTCTCTCCTGTCTTTCATATTCTCTCCTGTCCTACTGCTATCATTTCTATTTCCCTCCTTCCCTCCTTCTCTCTGCTATTATATTGTCTCTCTAATTCTATCATTATTTCCACCTACATTTCTCCTTTGTGGTTTTTTACTTCACTTATTTTTTTATTTTCTCTATTCATCTTGTTCTATAGTGTGAAATGGAGACATAGTAATACGTCTCACAGCAAGAAGGTTCTGGGTTCAAGTCCCTGAATCTGAACCCAGGTAGTGTGGTTTCCGCTCACAATTCAAAGACATGCACAGGAGGCTAACTGCCTGTTAAAAATTGCCCCCAAGTGTGACTGTATGAATGGTTGTTTGTGTGCTACTATGTGATGAACTGGCCAGTCATTCAGGGTGAACCTCACCTTTGCCCAGAGTTGGTTGAAACAGGCTCCAGCCTCCATGTGACCTGAATAGATTAAATGTTTCAGCAAAAAGATGGATGGATCTTATTTAGTTGGTCTCTCTCTCTCTCTCTCTCTCTGTCTCTCTCTCTCACACACACACACACACACACACACACACACACACACACACACACACACATTTTCACAGTCACCCACCCACCAACGCCCCCCCACACACACACACACAAACACGAACTGTCACTCACACTCATACACACACTCACACACACACACACACACACACACACACACACACACACACACACACATTCTCACAGTCAGTCACCCACCCACCAACACACCCACCCACACACACACACACACACACACACACACACACACACACACACACAAGCATTGATTTGGCCCTGAAGCTTTGCAGCATATACCGATCTAATATCTAATACTTGGTGCTCAGTAAGCGCTGCAGTCAATGAGGAGTTCTTGCTTCAATCTATATTGATTTAACCAAAGACTCTTTTCTTCTTAATGGCCCCATTTCCACAGGATCATGGAATGCAATGATCGTGGCGGAATGGCACGGAACGCAGTCTACGGAAGAGCTTCGGCATTTTCACATGGAAAATGGGTCAAACTCCTACGGAAAATTGTACATTCGGAACACTTTCGGAACGACCACGGCATGTGCAGAACAGACGTGGAAAGTCTACGGTACAATTTGGGAATACATACGGAAAAGCGCACGGATTAACTGCGGAACAACTACGAATAGCCACGGATTGCAAAGGAAGATTTACGGATAATTCACAGCATGTTCACGGAAAGCATGTAACACTAGAGGAATAACTATGCCACTGAGGGAAGAGCTTTGGAATGATTGCGGAAACACATGGAATGAAAGTGGAATGTTTACATTCAACATGGAATGACAGAGGAATACCCGGTGTAACCACGTTTCAACACAGAAAAATCTAGCAAAGATTAAAGGATTTGCTCCTGATTCCACCTATAAATTCATGGATTCGACCAGGGCAGCTCATTCTGCCAAGCAACCCCATACAGGAAACACCAAGAAGCTCTCCCAAAATGGACAAGGATAGAGAAATGGCTGACTTGGAACTGCTCCACGTGCTGCTGTTGCTTCCTCAATACACAAAAATGCAAGGAGATGACTGCAGAGGGCGACCAAAAAAAAGGCGATACATACCCAATCGCTTCTGGGTATGTCCATGGCTGAGGGTGGAATGAAGAATTGGCCTTGGGAACTAACACAACCTCATGGAGGAGCTTCGTATCAAAGACAAGCAGTCCTTCTTCAACGATCTCCGGGTCCCACCTGAACTGTTTGACGAATTGCTGATGGTTTTGGCTCCTCGACTGACAAAGAAGGATACTAACTTCAGAAGCGCACTCAGTCCTGGTCTAAAACTAGCTGTCACCATATGTCATCTGGCCTTGGGCGACAAGTACCCCACTCTGGTCTACAACTTCAGGGTATCTCGTCACACCATAGCTAGTTTCCTACCAGAGGTCTGTCAGGCCATCATCGACCAATACAAATACGAGGTCATACAGTGTCTACATACTGTGCAAGAATGGAAATCACTCAGCTGGGATTTCCAGGAGAAATGGAACCCACCTCATTCCGTTGGAGCCGTGGATGGGAAACACGGCGCCATTAGAAAACCACCATCTTCAGGAATCTTTTGTCACAACTGCAAGGGATTTTTCTCCATTGTTCTGCTAACACTGGTTGACGCCAGCTACAGGTTCCTCTGGATAGATGTTGGTGGCATGGGCCACATGTCTGTTGCCTAGATATTCAATGCTTTGAAGCTGTGAAGTAGTAGTTTTTGTGCATATTGTGAGGTGGCAGTGTTGTGCACTATACACTAGAGGGCATTAAGAACAAATGGCCAACCTCTGACTGTCTAGAAGTTTCTGCCCTACGTGAGCAGGAAGCACATGTGTTGCTAAGCGTCTGAAAGGATCTAGACCAGGAGTCACCAACATGGTGCCCGCGAGCACCAGGCACCAGGTCGCCCACAAGGACAACATGAGTCGCTCGCGAGCCTGTTCAGGGGTCGGGAACCTATGGCTTGCGAACCAGACGTGGCTCTTTTGATGACTGCATCTGGCTCTCAGATAAATCAAGTGGCCTTTCTTAACAGAATAACTAATATATAATTTCACTATCCTTTAAATAAAAGTACAGAAAAAAAAACTTGTCGTGTGATGCACAGCGGAAATCCAATCCTTTCTGTACTCCAGTGTGTGGGGGCAGGGCCAATACCTTGAAACTCTAATTTTATTGGATTATATGCCTGTGCGAGTTCAGTGTCTGTAACGAGTTGGAATTTCCAACTTTTGTCGGATTTCAGCAAACTTGTCGGATAAAGTCGGATTTTTATGTTATTTTATGCCATTTCGCGGTTTTCTGTCGGATTTAAAAAAATATCACCAGTAACCATGCTCGTTTGACATGTTTTGCATGCGAGCGCACGGGCCCAGGGGAGGAAGCACAGTTACTTAAAGTCGAAAAGTCAACACTGTGACAAAAGTAGGAAATTCCGACATGGCAGTGTCTGTAACGAGTCGGAATTTCCGACTTTTGTCACAGTGTTGACTTTTCGACTTTAAGTAACTGTGCTTCCTCCCCTGGGCCCGTGCGCTCGCATGCACTCATACACGGTGTTCAGTGGGAAGCTCAGTAACTCTCTGAACTCTCGCTATGTTCTCTCATCAGACATTGATTTACGTTATTTAGCGCCATATTGATTTTTCTGAAAGTCCATGATCGATTGCCAAGAATGCCAGCATGGTTTTACACTTTTCAGCAGATTTATTAAAGGCTTCCGATCCCAATGGTGGAGTTTATGGGGAGTGGCTCGTTAAGAAAAAGGAGTTTAACGTCACATGCATATTTTGCAAATGTAATATTTGTATAAAAGAGGGTGAAAAGGCACTTGGCAAACATAGCTCTACAAACAAACACGAGAAAACAACTAAATCGCAACTGGGAAGCCAGAGTATTGTTAATTTATTTATTTTTGGAAAATTGTTTAAAATGTTTAACATTCAGATAATTCTATACTTTTTTGTGACAAACAAGTTAGTTGTTACGGCTTTTCCCTTCAGGGGTCCCCACAGCAAATCATCTGCCTCCATCTCACCCTATCCTTTGCATGTTTTTCTCTTAAACCAACTGCCTTCATGTCCTCCTTCACCACATCCATGAATTGTCTCTTTGGTCTTCCTCTAGGCCTTCTGCCTGGTAGTTCCAACCTCAGCATCCCACTACCAATATACTCACTATCCCTCCTCTGTACATGTCCAAACCATCTCAATCTAGCCTCTCTGACTTTGTCTCCAAAACGTCTTCCATGTGCTGTCCCTCTGATGGACTCATTCCTGATCCTATCCATCCTCGTTACTCCCAAAGAGAACCTCGACATTTTCATTTCTTCTACCTCCAGCTCTGCCTCCTGTCTTTTCCCCAGGGCCACTGTTTCTAAACCATACAACATCGCTGGCCTCAACACCGTCTTGTACACTTTTCCTTTCATTTTTGCCGATACCTTCCTATCACACATCACACCGGACACCAACCTGCCTGCATACGCTTCTTCACCTCTTTTCCACACTCTCCATTGCTCTGGATTGTTGAGCCTAAGTACTTAAAATCCTCCACCTTCTTTATCTCTGCTCCCTGTAACCTCACCGTTCCTGTTGGGTCCTTGTCGTTCACACACATGTATTCTGTCTTACTGAGACTAACCTTCATTCCCCTCCTTTCCAGGGCATACCTCCACCTCTCTAGATTTTCCAGCACTTGTTCTCTGCTCTCACTGCAGATCACAATGTCATCTGCAAACATCATAGTCCATGGACATTCTAGCCTAACCTCGTCTGTCAGCCTGTCCATCACCATAGCAAACAAGAAGATGCAGTCCCACCTCCACCTTGAACTCTTCTGTCACACCGACAGCACACCTCACCACTGTGTTACATCTCTCATACATCTCAACTCTCAGATACATTACACTTTAATATAGGCCAGTCTATAAAGTTGCTCCATTCTTTTATTTTATTGTTTTAGTAATTTATACTATTTATGTATCTATTTATTTATTTACTTATATAATATATATGTATGTGTGTATGTTTGTACTTGTATCTATTTTTGCACCCCCTACTGATGGCACCTCAAGAGCCTGTAACAGTGAATTTCTCCATTGTGAGATTAATAAAGCTGTATCTTATCTTATCTTATGTCCTGCACCAGTCTAACATACTTCTCTGCCACTCCAGACTTTCTCAATATCGATCTCAAAAAATCTTTAAATTTTTTTTTTTTTTTTGGCTCTCTTAGTCAAAAAGGTTCTCGACCCCTGACATAGATGGATATCATTAATTATTAATAATAACATATAATTAAAGGTAAATTGAGTAAATGTGTTATGTCACAAGTGTGTATCGACCTGGTATCCCTTTGCATTAATTGGTACCCAAGAAGTAGCTCTCAGTTTCAAAAAGGCCAGTGACCCCTGATTTAGACTGTCGGAGACTATATAAAGGGGCGGAACATTGGCCCAACGAACAGTTTTTGACTTGACTTCTATGGACTATTTGACACTGCATCACTTTGGATTTTACCTCACTCTGGACCATTCTGCTTATATTACACACCGGAATTTGTTGGTTATTACATCCACCAGGCCGCGCACTTCAAGGATTTCCAGAACTTTCCCTGTTTCGGACATTTATAGGATATCATTTTATACTCTTATAGGTAATGTTCACATTTCCCAAATTGTTGTGAGTACTCAGAAAATTTTTTGGTTATTTGTCACAGTGTTGTCTTATTTTTAATTGTTTTGTTGATTGTTTATTTAATAAATTGTTCACATTTAACTAACTGTCTTTGTTATTCCATTGCTGCTGGTCCGTGACAGAGCTCAAAGAGTGCATCCAAGATGGCCCCATCAGCTTCCCCACATCAGAGCGTCTGCCCCAAGACAACATTGGCATGCCATACTTCATTGTTGGTGATGATGCTTTTGCTCTCAGGAAGTACCGGTACCTCATGAAGCCATATTCCAGGTGAGCACTTACAGAGGAAGAACTGGCCTACAACTATAGGATATCCCTGTTACGAGCATGTACATTTATGTGTAATATAAAAGGTGGTCATTAAGTCTAAATTGGGGGTCCTGCGTATCTTTGCTAAGATACTTATATAATATATGCTTGCTGTATCTACTCCCTGTACACATTGGTGAGTCAGGGCTATTGATAGTTTCATACATAGATGCAATACGTTTAAGGACACATGTACTTTAAGGTAGGCATGGTGTGAGACCTGGGTGCATGTGTACTGAGGGTATTGTACAATGCTTTGGGGTGTTGTGAAATCACAGGCGAGTGCTGCATCATATAGAAAACACTGGAGTTGCACAATCCAACGGAGGGGAGGAGCAACACAGACATGTTGGGGCTTGTCTGGGCTTGTTCGGGCTTGTTCAGGCTTGTACCAGAGAGAAAACAACTTGTTGGGGGAAACCAGGACCACTTGGTTTTGGGGAGAGCTAACAAGGACAGAGGAGAAGAAGCAGCACTTTGAATCTGTAAGGGTTCTTGGTGAATTCCAGGGCTGAACTGTCCTTCACTCAGGCGAGGACTTTCTGCTTGGCTATCCTGGATATTTGTTAGGACGACTCAAGAGTGGATCCACAAAGGATCTCTGGAGGATTGTCCATTGTGTTTAGCTGCATCTCCTCAGGAGTGGTTCTTGTCCCCAGCAGTGACTTTTTCTCAAGGATACATGTCAAGACCTTGGTGTGTCGTGAGGAAATCCGATGAATAACTGTCTGGACATGTACCTGCATAAATTGCAGTTCGTCAGTTGCAATCGAGTTTGGTGAGATCAATTCCCCCACATGAACTCTAATCTGTGCTCACAACCAGAGTAGTTAGTTC
Organism: Plotosus lineatus; assembly: GCA_024760905.1. Lineage (NCBI taxonomy): Eukaryota > Metazoa > Chordata > Actinopteri > Siluriformes > Plotosidae > Plotosus > Plotosus lineatus. Next base: position 62,576,928 of record CM045734.1, read on the forward strand.
TTATACTAAATGGTACCTGTGCATAACATTGTAACTGTCTCATACCTTGCTTCATGGTTCATTATTTAAAAGATTATTTAAAGTTAGCCACCTTGTTTGTTGGTCATTTACTTGGTCATTCTCTGTGGGTTCTCTTAATATTCTTTGGTATTTTCCATTGGTAAGAATTTAAGAGGACCACGTAACAATCCCGCGCACGTCGCGTGGTTGAGAATGCGTTTGGCATCTTGGGCAATCGCTGGCAGTTCCTACTTTCTACAAGGACAGATGTAGTCAGACTTATGGTTGAAGTTGCTGTCTGTCTTCACAACATCATGAGACGGAGATACACTGTCACCCATGGTGCAGTTTTGGACCGAGAAGACGATGACCACAACAATATTCTAAGACAGTGGCATGAAGCTAATAATATGCATGATTTGGAACATGTGGTGGGTCCCAACAGAGACACTGTAGAAGCAAAGAGACGGGGAGAGTACCTGATGTTCTACTTGAACAGTGAAGTTGGAAAAGTCTTTTGGCAGCTGTATGCCACCAGCCAGAAGAAAGTGTGACAATTGAATTACCGTATTACATTCTGGTTACTGTTGCTGATATTATTGTGTGTTCTTTTTGACTGTTGTTTGTATTAAAGTCTTTTGAAAATTTTAATTTTGTTTTAGTACTGCCTAGTGTTAATATGTTCCTTTTATTTGCACCCTCAATAAATCATTCCTGACAACAAAAAATGCACAGAAGTCAAAACCAAATTAATTAAAACTTCAAAACTTTATTTCATGAAATAATTGAATAAATTGTAATAAATAATAATTAAAAACAAGTGTCTCACGGATCACTGGTGGAGTTTGAGTCCTCTAAGTCATTACAACACTGCCTGAGCACACTGGAAAGGTTGAACAGGCTGTGCTCACTCCCACTTGTGTCTCTAGACGCAGGGGTGATTGCAGATGTTGATTTGCATGTAACCATAGGGCAACTGACTGGTCTGCTGGGTTGTGGTTACTTCTTTTCTGCAGACAACGTCAGTTGTTGTGGGCACGGTGGTGCTGCCCACCTCGTGTTTTGAGGTCTGTGTGGTCCACTGCGTTGGTGGGGGCAGCCAGTAATGCTGCTGATGCCACTGATGGTGCAGAGGTGGTGATCGATGCTACTGAGAAAGCTGCTGGTTGTGTTGCTGCGAATACCGCTGAGACTGGAGCTGCTGCGACTGTTGTTGTGTAGAAGGTGGTTGCTCCTGCTCCTCCATCTCCAAGGTCTCAGCTCTGTCTAAGCCAGGGGTCGGCAACCTTTGCCATTCAAAGAGCCATTTGGACCCGTTTTCCACATTAAAGAAAACTCTGGGAGCCACAAATCCTTTTTTGACATTTAAAATCAAATAATACTGCATATAATGTTTTCCCTCATTTCCCTTCATGTTAATATAAAACAACAGTGTGTTGCATTGATTTAAACGAATGCAGAGACAATTAAATTACAATTCTGCTTGCAACAAAAACATTTAGATTTTAAAACAATCACCAGCCTCCCCAAGAACCTAATTAGGATTAAGTGGTTCAGAAAATGAATGAATGTGTGTATTTTCATCATCATCATCATCATCATCATCATCATCATCATCATCATCTTCCGCTTAGTCCAGGGTCGGGTCGCGGGGGCAGAAACCTAAGCAAAGAGGTCCAGATGTCCCTCTCCCGAGCCACTTCCTCCAACTCTCCCGGGGGGACCCTGAGGCGGTCCCAGACAAGCCGAGAGACATAGTCCCTCCAGCGTGTTCTAGGTCGACCCCGGGGGCTCTTCCCGGTTGGACATGCCCGAAACACCACACCAGGGAGGTGTCCGGGGGGCATTCTGACCAGATGCCTGAGCCACCTCAACTGGCCCCTCTCAATACAGAGGAGCAGCGGATCTACTCCGAGCTCTCCCCGGATGGCGGAGCTTCTCACCCTATCTCTTAGGGAGAACCCCGCCACCTGGCGAAGGAATCTCATTTCAGCCGCTTGTATCCGTGATCTTGTTCTTTCGGTCATTACCCAAAGCTCGTGACCATAGGTGAGGGTTGGAACGTAGATCGACTGGTAAATCGTTGCGGCTCAGCTGGGTGCATTCCACCATTGTCCGACTGAGAACCATGGCCTCGGACTTGGAGGTATTGATCTTCATCCCAGCTGCTTCGCACTCGGCTGCAAATCGCTCCAATGAGAGCTGGAGGTCCTGACTTGATGAAGCCAAAAGTACAACATCATCCTCAAAAAGCAGAGACAATATCCGATGGCCACCAAACCAGAACCTCTCATCGCCTCGACTGCGCCTAGAAATTCTGTCCATAAAATTATGAACAGAATCGGTGACAAAGGACAGCCTTGGCGAACTCCAACTCCCACTGGAAACGAATCCGACCTGCTGTTACCAATACAGACCAAACTCTGGCTCCGGTGATACAGCAACTGAATAGCTCGTAGCAACGGGTCCGGAACGCCATACTCTCGGAGCATGCCCCACAAGATCGTTCGAGAGACACGGTCGAAAGCCTTCTCCAAATCCACAAAGCACATGTGGACAGATTGGGCAAACTCCCATGCCCCCTCCAGAATCCTGTGGAGCGTATAGAGTTGGTCAAGAGTGCTACGGCCAGGACGAAAACCACATTGTTCCTCCTGAATCCGAGGTTCGACTATCGGTCGGATCCTCCTCTCTAGTACCCCTGCATAGACTTTCCCAGGTAGGCTGAGGAGTGTAATTCCCCAATAATTGGAACACACCCTCCAGTCCCCCTTCTTAATAACCTGGGAACCAAAAAACTTAAAAAACTGGGACCACCACCCCAGTTTGCCAATCCAGAGGTACAGCCCCTGATGACCACGCGATGTTGCAGAGACATGGTGTTCGTGATAGACAAACTGTGACGAGCACAGAAGTCCAACAACGAAACACCATTCGGATTCAGACTGGAGAGGCCGTACCTACCGATCACACCCTTCCAGGTCACACTATCGTTGCCCACATGGGCGTTGAAGTCTCCCAAGACAACTAGTGAGTCTCCCGAGGGAGCGTTCTCCAACACCCCCCCAAAGACTCCAAAAAGGGTGGGTACTCTGAACTGTCATTTGGTGCATAAGCACAAATAACAGTCAGGACCCGTCCCCCCACCCGAAGACGGAGGGTAGCTACCCTTTCGTCAACCAGGGAGAACCCCAACATTTGGGCACCAAGACAGGGGGCAACAAGAATACCTACACTGGCTCGCCGCCTCTCCAGAATAGAATAAGGTCCAGCCTCTCTCGAGATGGATGGGACCAGAGCCCAAGCTATGCGTTGAGGTGAGCCCGACTATATCTAGTCGGTATCTCTCCACCTCACGCACCAAATCAGGCACCTCCCGCCAGAGAGGTGACATTCCATCTCCCGAGGGTCAGCATAAGTAGCCGAGGATCGGTCCAACAGAACCCATGCCTTTGGCTGCCACCCAACTCACATTGCACCTGACCCCTAAAACTCCTCCCACGGGTGGTGGGTCCATTGGAGGGCGGACCCATGTCTCCTTTTCGGGCTTGGCCTGGCCAGGCTCCATGGGCATAAGCCTGACCACCAGGCGCTCGCCTTCAAGCCCCTCCCCTGGGCCTGGCTCCAGGAGGGAACCCCGGTGACCCGCGTCCAGGCAAGGGAGACTGCTTCAATCATTTCCTCTGAGATGGCATAGGGGTCTTCTGAATCTTTGTCTGGACCTTCACCCAGGACCTGTTTGCCTTGGGTGACCCTACCAGGGGCATTATGCCCCCGACAACATAGCTCCTAGGATCATTAGGTCACGCAAACCCCTCCACCACGATAAGGTGGCGAGTCAGGGAGGGGGTGTGTATTTTTATAAAGAAAAAGAATATCTATCCCATGAAGCGAGGGACGGGCTGCAGCCAGATGTGTTAATGGGTTGAGTGGTCTACCTCACCATCCCTTCATGGGATATTTTTTTATTTCATTTTATTCGTTATATTAATGTTGTTTTGTCATCGTTTTAATTTATAAAAACGACAGCAACACAGAAAAGTATATGAAGATTTATTTTAAGAAGGAGCCTGCTCAACATTCTTTTAAATAATATTAATGCTTAATGCTGCACTGACCGAGACTGAACCACACCCAGTCTTTTATTTTGTCACTGGGAGGAGAGTTATTTCATTCGGAGATTGCTGTGTATAAACTCTCATTCACCATCTCTTACTTCAGCTATGATTTCCGTTCCTGGATTACAAACCCTGGCGGCGGAAAAAAGCTCTCTCTCTCGCTGCGCTGCTGCTTGCCATGAGCTCTTTTAGGGCTCTTTTATATTTATTTGGTGGGTGGGGTTATTTTGTGTGTGTTCTTGTGTTTTTGTGGACATGCACACAAAATCACCCCGCCCGCACTAAATAAATATCCGCCCACACCCGTGACTGTTAATTTTCATCTATGTAATTTTCAACCCTAAAAGAGCATTGAAAGCTGGTTTAACTCTCTAACCCAAGGGTGGGCAATCTTATCCGCAAAGGGCCAGTGTGGGTGCAGCTGATTCTGCAGCACAGCTGCCACTTAAATAATACAAAATACTTTTTTATACTCAAAGAGGCGGCAAAGTGGCATAGTGGTTTGCATGTCCGCCTCACAGCAAAAAGGCCTGGGTTCGATTTCTGGCCTGGGCGTTTCTATGTGGAGTTCTCCACTGTTGCATGTTCTCCACGTGCATGTTCTCCCCGTGCTTGTGTGGGTTTCCTCTGGGTACTCCGGTTTTCTCCCACAATCCAAAGACATGCACAGTAGGTTAATTGGCTGCTCTAAAATTGCCTGTAGGTTTACATCGTGCAAAAGGCAATGGCAAACCACTGCACTAATCCTGCCAAGAAAACCTCCATGAAGATGATAACCAGGGCGCTATCCCTCATGGCGGTTCGCTAATGGTTGTCCTACGACTTAGGCACTAGATAGAGAAATAGATACTCAAAGATTCTTTTTTGAGTCAAACTTTCTCGTTTACATTTTATTCACTTGCCTTTATACTCAAACACTTTTCATTACACTCTCTCTGTTAATTCTGCTGTAATAGCCAGTCATGCCAGAGTCCCTGCTGCACTCAGCAAGAATAAAATCTACTGTTTCAATTATAGTAAGCCCTTGACTATTCGCGGGTTTGCGCTTGCGCTCCCACATATTTGCGGATTGCCAAGTGACTGTCACATGATTCAAATTCAGCCAATGGCTGTTCTCCCTCCTGCTGATTGGTTGAGATGATGTACACTTCACTTTTTTCTCATTCACGCACACTTTGTGCATGTGCTTTTTTCTTGTGTGTGTTTTAATTACAGTTCAGCTCTGTAATACTGTGCCACCCAAGCACAGTAGAGCACCATTATAAAGTGAATAAAAGTACAGTCCGCTACATAAAGAAAAATGAGAAGGCAATCAGAGCTAGTGTAGCATCGAATTTTTGTGGAAGTGCTAAGAAGCTGAATGTTGCATGAAACAAGGTGATCATCAGAATGGAATCTGCCGTAGTATTGTGGACACTTTTGGTTTGCAAGCACTATACAGTTTTACAATGTTTTTCAGTTATTATTCCAGTAGAGTACTGTACCTAAGTTAATATTTAGAATGTTTGTGTGTGATATTTTATGTTCTGTGGCATGTTTAACAAACTATACCAAAAGGATAAACTTGAATAATTACACTTCATGTTCTTATATGTTCTTTGTGTACAGTAAACATAATGCAATGCCTCCCTCTAGTGGGCATTTTTGACAACTACATGCACCACAGTGCTGTATGTTTATTATACCCCCATTTCACTGGAGCGTGGCAGACTCATGAAAGCAAAACCATAGTCATCCTCTATTGTCCCTCAGTCATTCCGTCATCTTCCGTGTCCTTTCGTACAGTTTCAAAAGGTATTCCTCCTATTCCGTCAGGCCAAAATTATCGGCGGACATGCTTTTGAACATGTGTAAAAGCACATTCACAGGAAAACTTTCCGACAGTATTCCCTCATGTTCCGCAGTCCTTCCGCAAATGTTCCGTCCCTTCCGCAAACCTTCCGTGATTGTTCCTTTTATTCCGCAAGTCTTCCATGAACGTTCCGTGAACATTCCTCCTTCTTCCGTGTGGTCAAAAGTGGCCACAGAATCCCCACGGAATACTCACAGAAGGTTTGCGGAATACAGGTGGAACGTTTGCGGAATGGTTGCGGATAAAACGGAAGACTTGCGTAACACTCAAGGAAGTCACTTCCATTATAAATATTAAATTACTCCAGTTCATTTTTTTCTGTTTTCCTGTTCATGTAATAAAGTTTTGAAGTTATAATCACTGTGGTTTGGACTTGTGTACATGGTTTTTAGTCTGGGATGATTTACTGAGGTGCAAATAAAAGGGACATATTGACATTATTGATATTAAACATTATAACTTACGTTACATTTTAAATTAATTGTAAATTATAAACATATTGCACATTAGAAACATATGATAACTTGCAAACATAATGTTAAATGTTAAATGTATTGTACATTATAAACATACACAACACAAAAACTTAAGCATATTTGTCAATAAAAACCTGAAATTAAGGCCAATTCACAAAACCGAAAAAATATCTAGAACATTTCCAAATACCCTTAACTTTTTTTGTAGTGTATTATACATTATAAACATATAGTATGAATGAGAGAATGAGCTTCCTTGATCATTCCACGTATTTATAGGCGGAATCAGGAGTAGATCAGTCACAAACATTACCTCCATAGCGGATCGGTTGAGGTCCGGGTTAACAACGACCGCCATCAGTGCTGTTAACCAACAGGGTGCTGGTGGAAATTGGACTACTGTGGTCGAAGAAGGAGAGGTGGGAGGCGTGTCTGTATCATGATTCTCCGTACTCCAGTGCCTGCTCTGTGTTCAATAAAGGTCATTTGTATCATCATACCTGCATACTAAATGCAGCCGTGAGGGGGGGGCAAATGCAGCCGTGAGGGGGGGGCACAAACCAGTGTCTCTCCCTCACGCCGGTCCCAAGCCCGGATAAATGCAGAGGGTTGCGTCAGGAAGGGCATCCGGCGTAAAACAAATGCCAAATAAACTATGCGAATCACAAGAAAGAATGACATACCGGATCGGTCGAGGCCCGGGTTAACAACGACCGCCATCAGTGCCGTCACAACCAACAGGGTGCTGATGGAAATTGGACTACTGTTGGTCGAAGACGTCCGAAGAAGGAGAGGCGGAGGCGTGTCGTTGCCAGAGAGAAGAGGAAAGGCATGAGTCTAGGACTGAAAGTAGGGACTTTGAATATTGGAACTATGACAGGAAAAGGTAGAGAGCTGGCTGACATGATGCAGAGGAGGAAGGTGGACATACTGTGTGGTCAGGAGACCAGGTGGAAAGGTCAAAGGCTAGAAGCATGGGAGCAGGGTTTAAGCTGTTTTATCACGGTGTGGATGGGAAGAGAAATGGAGTCGGAGTCATCTTGAAGGAGGAGTTTGCCAGGAATGTTCTAGAAGTGAAAAGAGTGTCAGACAGAGTAATGAGTCTCAAGTTAGAAATTAAAGGTGTGATGGTCAATGTTGTTAGTGCTTATGCCCCACAGACAGGATGTGAGCGAGAAGAGAAGGAGAGATTCTGGAGGAGTTAGATGAAGTGATGCAGAGTACCCCCAGAGGTGAAAGAGTGGTCATTGGGGCAGACTTCAATGGACATGTTGGTGCAGGAAACAGAGGACGAGGAAGTGATGGGTAGGTTTGGTATCCAGGACAGGAACGCAGAAGGACAGATGTTGGTAGATTTTGCAAAAGGATGGAAATGGCTGTGGTGAATACTTTCTTCCAGAAGAGAGAGAGCATAGGGTGACTTATAAAAGTGGAGGTAGGAGCACACAGGTAGACTACATCTTGTGCAGGCGATGTAATTTAAAGGAAGTCAGTGACTGCAAAGTAGTAGCGGGTGAGAGTGTTGCCAAACAGCATAGGATGGTGGTGTGCAGGATGATGCTTATGGTGAGGAAGGTGAAGAAGGCAAAGGCAGAGCAGAAGACAAAGTGGTGGAAGTTGAAAAAGGAAGAGTGTCGTGTTGTCTTCAAGGAGGAGTTGAAACAGGCTTTGGGTGGTCAGGAAGTGCTTCCAGATGACTGGACAACTACAGCGAATGTGATCAGGGAGACAGGTAGGAGAATACTTGGTGTGTCATCTGGAAGGAAAGTAGATAAGGAGACTTGGTGGTGGAATGAGGAAGTGCAGGAGTGTGTACAAAGGAAGAGATTAGCTAAGAAGAAGTGGGACATTGACAAAACCGAAGAGAGTAAACAGGAGTACAGGGAGACACAGCGTAAGGCAAAGGTAGCAGTGTCAGAGGCCAAACAGAGCTGCTTTGATGACTTGTATGCTCGGCTGGAAAGTAAGGAGGGAGAAAATGAATTATACAGGTTGGCACAGCAGAGAAATAGAGATGGGAAGGGCGTGCAGCAAGTTAGATTGATAAAGGACAGAGAGGGAAATGTATTGACTGATGACAGAAGTGTGCTGGGAAGATGGAAAGAGTACTTTGAAGAGCTGATGAATGAGGAAAATGAGAGAGAGAAAAGAGTAGAAGAGGTGACTGTTGAGGACCAGGAAGTAGCAAAGATTAGTAAGGGTGAAGTGAGGAGGGGCATTGAAGAGGATGAAGAAGAATGGAAAGGCAGTTGGTCCTGATGACATACCGGTGGAGGTATGGAAGTGTCTAGGAGAGGTAGCAGTAGATTTTCTGACAAGAACATTTAACAAGGTCTTAGAGAGTGAGAGGATGCCAGAGGAATGGAGGAGAAGTGTGCTGGTGCCCATTTTTAAGAACAAGGAGACGTGCAGAGTTGTGGCAACTACAGAGGGATAAAGTTGATGAGCCATACGATGAAGTTATGGGAAAGAATAGTGGAAGCTAGACTAAGGGCAGAAGTCAGCATTTGTGAACAACAGTTTGGTTTCATGCCCAGAAAGAGCACCACAGATGCAGTGTTTGCCTTGAGGATGTTAATGGAGAAGTACAGAGAAGGTCAGACGGAGCTGCATTGTGCCTTTGTGGATCTGGAGAAAGCATATGACAGGGTGCCGAGAGAAGAACTGTGGTATTGCATGAGGAAGTCTGGAGTGGCAGAGAAGTATGTTAGAGTGGTGCAGGACATGTATGAGAGATGTAAGACAGTGGTAAGGTGTGCTGTCGGTGTGACAGAAGAGTTCAAGGTGGAGGTGGGACTGCATCAAGGGTCAGCTCTCAGCCCCTTCTTGTTCAGCTATGGTGATGGACAGGCTGACAGATCGAGGTTAGACAAGATTCCCCATGGACTATGATGTTTGCAGATGACATTGTAATCTGTAGTGAGAGCAGAGAACAAGTGCAGGAAAATCTAGAGAGGTGGAGGTATGCCCTGGAAAGGAGGGGAATGAAGATTAGCCTCAGGAAGACAGAATACATGTGCATGAATGCCAAGGACCAAGAGGAACGGTGAGATTACAGGGAGCAGAGATAAGAAAGGTGGAGGATTTTAAGTACTTAGGCTCAACAATCCAGAGCAATGGAGAGTGTGGAAAAGAGGTGAAGAAGCGTGTGCAGAGCAGGCTGGAATGGTTGGAGAAAGTGTCCGGTGTGATGTGTGATAGGAGGGTATCGGCAAAAATGAAAGGAAAAGTGTACAAACGGTGTTGAGGCCAACGATGCTGTATGAGTTAGAAACAGTGGCCCTGGGGAAAAGACAGGAGGCAGAGCTGAGGTAGCAGAGATGAAAATGTTGAGGTTCTCTTTGGGAGTAACGAGGATGGATAGGATTAGGAATGAGCACGTCAGAGGGACAGCACATGTAAGACGTTTTGGAGACAAAGTCAGACAGGCTAGATTGAGATGGTTTGGACATGTACAGAGGAGGGATAGTGAGTATATTGGTAATAGGATGCTGAGGCTGGAACTACCAGGAAAAAGGCCTAGAGGAAGACCAAAGAGACGATTCATGGATGTGGTAAAGGAGGACATGAAGGTCGTTGGTGTAAGAGAAGAAGATGCAAAGGATAGGGTGAGATGGAAGCAGATGATTCGCTGTGGCGACCCCTGAAGGGAAAAGCCGAAAGGAAAAGAAGAAGACCTGGTCTCCTGCATCTTTGGGTCCGCCTGAAAGCTCCCGGCACCACAGAGTGTGTAAGTGTAATGGACAGTGTGTGAGTGTAATGGAGAGTGTGTGAGTGTAATGGAAAGTATGAGCGTTATGGAGAGTGTGTAAGTGTAGTGGAGAGTGTGGAAGTGTAATGGAAAGTGTGTTATGGAGAGTGTGTGAGTGTAGTGGGGAGTGTGTGAATGTAGTGGGGAGTGTGTAAGTGTTATGGAGAGTGTGTGAGTTCAGTGGAGAGTGTGTGAATGTAATAGAGAGTGTGTGACTGTATTGGACAGTGTGAGTGTGTAATGGACAGTGTCGAAAAGGAATAGAGTTTGTGAGTGTAACTGACAGTGTGTGAGTGTAATAGAGTGTGCGTGAGAGGAATAAAGAGTGTGTGAGTGTAATGGAGAGTGTGTGAGTGTAATTGACATTTGTTTGTGCTCATCCTCACGGCTGCATTCTGAGTGTAATGGATAATGTGGGAGTATAATAGAGTGTGAGTGGAATGGAGAGTGTGTGATTGTAATAGAGTTTGTGACTGTATTGGACAGTGTGAGTGCAATAGAGTTTTGTGTGAGTGTATTAGAGTTTGTGAGTGTAAATAACAGTGTGTAAGTGTGGTGGGGAGTGTGTGAGTGTAATGGACAATGTGTGAATGTAATGGAGTGTGTGTGAGAGGAATAGACAGTGTGTGAGTGTAATGGAGAGTATATGAGTGTAAAGGAGAGCGTGAGTGTCATGGAGAGTGTGTGAGTCTAAATGACAGTGTGTGAGTGGAATCCAGAGTGTGTGAAGGTAATGGACATTGTGTGAGTGTAATGGACAGGGTGTGGGTTTTATGGAGAGTGTGCGAGTGTAATGGACAGTCTGTGAGTGGAATAGAGAGTTTGTGAGTGTTATGAAGATTGTGTGTCCTTGTAGTGGAGTGTGTGTGTGTGTTATGGAGAGTGTGTGAGTTTAATGGAGAGTGTGTGAGTGTAAATGATACTGTGTGAGTGTAGCGGGAAGTGTGATCGTGGAATGCACAGTGTGTAAGTGTAATGGAGAGTGTGTGAGTGTAATGGACAGTGGGTGAGTGGCATAGAGAGTATGTGAGTGTAATGGAGAGTGTTGAGAGAGGAAAGAGTTAGTATCACCAGCAGTGAAGAGTTATGTTCACAGTCTCTTAGTGCACATCTGGGTCCATCTAGATCTTCATCAGCAGGAGGGAGGGGCTTCCAAGATGAGAACTCCAGTCAGCATCAGCACACCAGGACAGACCACAAGACTCAGAAAGCATAAGGCTCAGGATCACCGGCATCAAACAGGTGACTATTGAGTACTAAACAAGTATTCAAAGCGCACTTACCTGCTTGACAGATCGGAGGTCTGGATGAGTCGTGCCCCGTCTCAAAAGCTCCCGTCGGAGCACGCCACAGAGCGTGCTCCAAATGTTTAATAATGAATATAAAAATGAATATAAATGTTTAATAATGGTTTAATTTATAAATATGTTAATAAAATGGTCTGATAGGTTAATAAAATGTTTAAATGGCTTAATAAATAATTTGATTTTACTTTTAACACATATTTCATATAAAATTGGTGTACTTTTATCATTTTTAAAGGATTTATGGGTAGTCTTGGGTGCCTTCGAATGAATCACGCATGTAAAATGCGCCTCTACTTATGAAAACTCCAGGTTCTGAAAAAAAAAAAAAAAAAAAAAAAAAAAAAAAATATATATATATATATATATATATATATATATAACAAAAATAAAAGGACAGGACAAAGACTTTCTATTGAAACTCCATTTATCACTACAGATCTGTTTCGAGGGGTGGTGAAACCATCCTCTCTCTTCAAGTGATTATAGAAGAATTCTATAGATTTATATATTCTATAAGATTCTATAAGAATTCTTCTATAATCACCTGAAGAGAGAGGATGGTTTCACCACCCCTCGAAACAGATCTGTAGTGATAAATGGAGTTTCAATAGAAAGTCTTTGTCCTGTCCTTTTATTTTATATATATATATATATACACACACACACATGAAAATTTACATTTTTTATTATTTTTACTTGAAATTGGAATACAAAGATGTGGAGAGGTGTCATCTAAAATTTCAAATGTCAAAAAGATTTCAAATGTTCATTTTGATAAGTTGATATCTGAGACTCCCCCAAGATCGATGACTATGACCATATTTGGGCATTTTTTTTACTGAAAATGTTTAACTCTGATTATAGTGATCCAATTTGCTTCTATATTATCAAAAACATATATTTTAGGCCGTTTGGGACAGTAATAACATACATTATCTAAAAAACCACACATATTCAGATGAGTCTATGTGACTGTTACATATTGAAGTCTCGTTTTGTATCGAAAACTGGCATTTTTGCCTTCGACTCCAGTCTTGTACGAATGAAGCCATCTCATCGATTGTTGCCAAATACAGACTGTGATACCTCAATCACCATCTTGATGCACCTCTCAGAAGACTGTGTGTGGCACGGGTATCTGTCGAATATGCTGTGCCATATGCTGTCGCAACCTGGCAATAGTTTCCTCTACTAAACTACTGAGGCCTGACCTTTCCAGTCATTCCAAATCTGTGAACTGTGAATGTTCTAATTATTTAAAGTTATTTCCTTTGTTGGCAATCGCGTGCTCGCGTGCCTTCAAAATCGACTCAATATATCTTATTTCGAGTGAGTTGGGGGAGCCGTGAATATTTTTTACAGATTTTTAATATTTTGCATATGTTTAAAACTGGTACTGTTACGTCTTTTCTGCACTATTCCGAATTGATTGTGAAAAACTATGTTTTACTCCACCCCCATTTCACTGGAGCGCGGAATGCAAGGATCATGGTGGAAAGGCACAGAATGCACTCTACGGAGGAGCTTCAGCATTTTTAAACTGAAAATGGATCAAATACCTGCGGAAAATTGTACTTTCGGAACACCTTCGGAACGATCACGGAGCGTTCGGAAAGGACACGGAAAGACTGCGGTACAATGTCGGAATACATGCGTAAAAGCGCTCTGATCACCTTCGGAACCAGTGCGGACAGCAAAGGACTTCAGATAATTCAAGGAACGTTCACAGAAAAGAACGGAACATTTGCGAAATGACGCGATACTATTCCATTTTAGAAGGAAGACCCACAGAATGATCTTGGAACAGGCAGAATGAAGGCGGAACGTTCACATTCAACACGGAATGACTGAGGAATGACTGAGGAATGACTGAGGAATGACTGAGGAATACCTGGTGTAACCATGTTTCAACAAGGAAAAATCAGCAAATATCAAAGGATCTGTTCTTGATTCTTCTTCTTCTTCTTCTTCTTCTTTTCCTTTTGGCTACTCACACAGCAAATCATCTGCCTCCATGTACCTCTGTCCTCTGTATCTCTGCTACCTCCAGCTCTGGCTCCTGTCTTTTCCTCAGTACCACTGTTTCTAAACCATACAACATCACTGGCCTCATCACCGTCTTGTACACTTTTCCTTTCATTCTTGCCGATACCTTCCTATCAGACATCACACCGGACACTTTTCTCCAACCATTCCAACCTGCCTGCACACGCTTCTTCACCTCTTTTCCAGTTTCCAGCACTCTCCATTGCTTTGGATTGTTGATCCTAAGTACTTATAATCCTCCACCTTCCTTATCTCTGCTCCCTATAACCTCACCGTTACTCTTGGGTCCTTCTCATTGACACACATGTATTCTGACTTACTGAGACTAACCTTCAACACTTCCATACCTCCACCAATATGTCATCAGGGCCAACTGCCTTTCCATTCTTCATCCTCTTCAATGCCCTCCTCACTTCACCCTTACTAATCTTTGCTACTTTCTGGTCCTCAACGGTCACCTCTTCTACTCTTTTTTCGCTCTCATTTTCCTCATTCATCAGCTTTTCAAAGTACTCTTTCCATCTTCCCAGCACACTTCTGTCATCAGTCAATACATTTCCCTCTCTGTCCATAATCACTCTAACTTGCTGCACATCCTTCCCTTCTCAATCTCTCTGCGGTGCCAACCTGTATAAATCATTTTCTCCCTCCTTACTGTCCAACCTAGCATATACATCCTCATACGCCCTCTGTTTGGCCTTTGTCTCCACTACTTTTGCCTTACGCTGTGTCTCCCTGTACTCCTGTTTACTCTCTTCGGTTTTCTCAATGTCCCACTTCTTCTTAGCTAACCTCTTCCTTTGTAAGCACTCCTGCACTTCCTCATTCCACCACCAAGTCTCCTTATCTACTTTCCTGCCAGAGGATACACCAAGTACTCTCCTACCTGTCTCCCTTATCACATTTGTTGTGGTTGTCCAGTCATCTGTAAGCACTTCCTCACCAACCAAAGCCTGTTTCAACTCCCCCTTGAAGACAACACGACAGTCTTCCTTTTCAGCTTTCACCAATTTGTCTTCTGCACTGTCTTTGCCTTCTTCACCTTGCTCACCATCAGCGTCATCCTCCATCTCACCACCCTATGCTGTTTGGCAACACTCTCGCCCACTACTACTTTGCAGTCACTGTTTTCTTTCTAGTGCATCGCCTACACAAGATGTAGTCTACCTGTGTGCCCCTACCTCCACTTTTATGTCACCCTATGCTCGGGTCTCTTCTGGAAGAAAGTAGTCACCACAGCCATTTCCATCTTTTTTTGCAAAATCTATCAACAGCTGTCCCTCTGTGTTCCTGTCCTGGATAACAAACCTGCCCATCACTTCCTCGTCCCCTCTGCTTCCTGCACCGACATGTCCATTGAAGTCTGCCCCAATGACCACTCTTTCACCTCTGGAGGGTACTCTGCATCACTTCATCTAACTCACTCCAGAATCTCTCCTTCTCTTCTAGCTCGCATCCTGCCTGTGGGGCATAAGCACTAGCAACATTGAACATCATGCTTTCAATTTCTAACTTGAGACTCAGCACTCTGTCTGACACTCATTTAACTTCTAGAACATTCCTGACAAGTCCCTCATTCAAGATGACTTCTACTCCATTTCTCTCTCCATCCACACACCATGATAAAACATTTCACAAAGCAGCAAAATACCAGGACTTTTGTTGTCGAAGCAAGGCTTGAGGGCTGGAAAGCAAACCTGATGCCAATCGAGGTCGGATGTAGGGGTTTTGTTGCAACAACCACAAAAAACGTCCTGTGCAAGTTAGGTCTTCCCTCCACCACCACAAAGAAGGCAATAAAGACCACCAGTTCCTCAGCGGAGTCAAGCTCAAGATGGTTGTGAATGAAGAGGAGAAAAAGTTGGAACACAGCCAACCATAGGCCAGGAGGCTAGCGCGCAGATGCACCAACTCAGGAGACAGCCTGAAGCCAGTCTGCAGCTGAAGACAGTTTTTGTCTTTGCTGCCCCCTATCAGGTGAAGTGTTTAGGTTAAGAGGCAAAACTCTGATGATCCTGAGACAACTGCTGAAGATGCAGACTAAGCAAGAAGTAACAACTACAAAGCTGCAGATGTGACACATGCTCATCAAGCTTCTTTGTAGCATAGCATCATAGATGTTTATAGAAACCACCCCTACCAAATTCATATAACCTGACACGAACGTATTTTTGACCTAATACATTAAAGATAAACATGTAAAAACAATAACTATTTTTAAATAATAATAATACATGTACATTAACATTCATAATAATAAATAATGAATAATAATAAAACCATAATAAACAATAAGTCAACTAACCTTTCTGATCATCAACTGTGGTGAAGATGTCATGTGGGTGTGAAGATGTCACGGGGGCATGAAGATGTCACATGGGCAGGCAGGACGTGGTGTGTAATAGAGAAGAAGGAGGAGGTGGAGGAGGGGGAGGAGGAGGAGGAGGAGGAGGAGGAGAATTTTGTGCATGTGCATACTTCAAATGTCGGTGAGAAAAGGCTCGTGGTGAGCTTCCACATGGCCAGTGCTTCTCAAATAGTGGGACGAGCCGGAGGTGGCACGGTGTGATGCCGGTGGGGGGGGGGGGCATGTATGGCCCTGGGGAACGTGCTTTTTTGCCATACTGTACTAGACTTAAGTGTAATTATGCATCCTCTACACTAGATGATAGCAGCGCTCTCACTGTGTTCCCTATGGTGTAGGGAAAAAGCACCAAACAAACGATATGAAATCACTAAACACTATTTATAGTTGCGCGTGGGGCACTGTGGCGTGTGTGTGTGTGTGTTTTTCTTCCTATAGGGGGCATCACAGGAAATAACTGAGAAGCTCTGCACAAGGCATTCTCAAAGCACAGAGGAATACACATGGAAGAATACGAGGGTAATTGGCCCAGAAAAGCCATTTCCCCAGCAGAGCTCGTAAATCAAAATTTTGCTTGTAGAACGGGCAAATTTTTGGTGGGATCAAAGCTCGTATCATGGAAAATTCGTTATAAAAGACAATTGTAAGTCAAGGTACCACTGTATATTACTGTAGAATAATCGACAGTCATAGATTTGTGAGTTTCGCAGACACTATGTTTGAATGAAGAAAACACAGTAATCGGAACTCAACGCAAAAATTTACTGTAAACATTACAGAGGATCCAACAATACAATGTTTCGGCTGTGACTTTTATTGGCCCGCTCCTAGCTCTCTTTGGCCCTCTGATATGAACGCCTCTGTTTCTGCCTCCTTCTACTGTTGAGATGAAAATGTTGAGGTTCTCTTTGGGAGTAACAAGGATGGATAGGATCAGGAATGAGTCCATCAGAGCGACAGTCCATGTAAGATGTTTTGGAGACAAAGTCAGAGAGGCTAGATTGAGATGGTTTGGACATGTACAGAGGAGGGATAGTGAGTATATTGGTAGTAAGATGCTCAGGTTGGAACTATCAGGCAGAAGGCCTAGACGAAGACCAAAGAAGAGATTTATGGATGTAGTGAAGGAAGATATGAAGGTAGTTGGCATAAGAGAAGAAGATGCAGAGGACAGGGTGAGGTGGAGGCAGATGGTTTGCTGTGGCGACCCCTGAAGGGAATAGCCGAAAGGAAAAGAAGAGACTACTGTTGCTGTTTGGAGCCTTCAGCAGACGGTGCATTCTGAACTGGCCTATGTATGGTCACATCATTTGCAACAAAGTGTCTTCAATTTTGAGTTGTTGTGTGTAATCAGTGACTCCAGGTGCATTCGCTGTGTTCAAGTTTTGCTGACTGTGGCTGGCATGAGCTTGAATGTGCAAAATGTGTTCATTGATTGAGAACTTGACCAGAAGTTTTTGCAGCGTGTGATTTAGCAAAACAAAATGCGTTCAGAGTTATAATAAGGGTGGGTTGAGTTTTGTGAACATAATATGTGATTAATTCTTCTTCTTTTCCTTTCAGCTTTTTCCCTTTTTCAGGGGTCGCCACAGTGAATCATCTGACATAGGTTTTTACGTCGGATGCCCTTCCGGACACAACCCTTTAGCAACGGGCAGAACCAGGCTGACGGCTGTGCAGCTCCTCTTTACAATAGTCAGCAATGGTTCTTTTACATCAACCTCCTCTCACCATGGACAGTGACAGACATGGCCGGCCTTTGGTAACCCAGTTAGCTGCAATGGGGTTGAATATGTGATTAGTTATGTGTTAATATTTGGCAAATTGAGACTAGTTTTGTGTATTATGCACTGGCCATTTGCTTTAGAGAGTGTTGGGTTTTGTGTTTTAGCAAAAGTGAAGAGCTGCATCAGAATGTGTTTGAATGAAGTGGTGTGAATTCGAGAGCTGGTGCTGCTCGGTGTGGCTCTGTCAGCATGGTCCCTCTGCAGGCTGCCGACTGACTGAAGTGAACATTTTAGGATGACAGCAAGTGCATGAGTGAGGGTTAGGCGATTAAAAGCGCCAGCGGCAGCGTGTGGAATTTCTGCAGCGTTTCTTGCCGTGTCTGAGTGTGTGCAGTAATAATGAAGCTGCAGGCGTCATTCAGATGATTTTAATGGATTTCTCTGCGGATTCAAAGAGTGGCTGAGTGAACACACTGCTCCGTACACTGCTCTTAACGTGCTCATTATTTTAATGAGGTTTGTATTTGTTTGGAAAGTGAAATATTCCACCATGGCAACTCATGAACATTGTATCGCATGACAACGACTCGTTTAATAACATTCTTTGTCTATAATAGTCACATTATCACTGACAGGAAAATACAAATAGTAGTGTGTGTGTGTGTGTGTGTGTGTGTGTGTGTGTGTGTGGTGTGTAATTTATGTGCATAAACATTTTTTAATTAATATAATATCTGCTATGTTTCTTTATTAAACTCATGTGCGTCTTGTTTCCCCATTTTTTCTCACTCTGTCCACACATTCTGTTTGTGTGTGTGTGTGTGTGTGTATGTGTGTGAAATCAACCCTGTGTGGTTTCAGCCAGTCAGAAAGCATTTTACTGTTCTCAGCCAATCATTGAATGCATTGCTGCTATCAGCCAATCAAGGTACCCTATACTGCTCATAGCCAATCAGAACATACCTTACACACCTTACACCATAGGCTAGCCAGAGCACACTGTACTGCCAATCAGTGTGCGTCATACTGCTGTCAGCATATTGCAAACAAACCAGACTGCTTTTTAGCCAATCAGAACACACTATACTGCTTTCAGGCAGTCAGAAAACACCTTACTGTTTTCAATCAATCAGAGCAAACTGCGTTGCTTTCAGCCAATCAGAATACCATATGCTAGGTCAATCAGAACACACCACACTGCTGTCAGCTAATTATTGAATTGAACTCAATAATCAGAACAGAATGTACCACTCTCAGCCAATGAAAACACACTGCACTCCTCTCAGTCAATCAGAGCAAGGTGGACTGCTCTCAGCCAATCAGAACACACTATACTGCGCTCAACCAATCAGGACACTCTGCAATGCTCTAAGCTAATCAGAGCATGATGCACTCCTCTCAACCAAGCAAACACACTGTACTACTCTCAGCCAATCAAACACACTTTATTGCTCTCAGCCAATCAAACACACTGTATCACTCTTAGCCAATCAGAACACACTGTACTGCTCTCAGCTAATCAAACATACTTTACCACTTTCCAATTGCCAATTGAACAGAGTGCACTTCTCTCAGCCAATCAGAACGCAACACAGTGTGCTCTGTGCTCTGATGGGTTGAGACAGTATAGTTGTTTCTGATTTGTTGAGAGCACACTATACTGTCTCAGCTAATCAGAGCACAGTGGGTGAGTATGTTGAAGGTTTAAATTGAAGTGTGTCATGAACACCTTTAGCTATGTGACACTGCTGTTCAAATTCATGATGAGATTATAGCTGATAATAAATCATTAATGACGCCTGTGTTTGTGTAACAGTTATAAGCTGTAGATCAGTGCAGTGTATGTGAGTGTAACATATCATAAAAATGTTTTTACAAGAACATTTAAAATTTTTAGAATGTGAGAATTATGGAGGCTGTGGAGAGATGCGGTTGGTGTGTTATCACTGAGTGTTGTGAGAGTTCATAACCTTGCACACAGCATTCATTTTCTTGCTGCTATAAACGCTGCCTCATCTCTGTAAAGGTTACATAACATTATCCTTACTGCAGATCAAGAACTCACATCCCCAATACCATAAACACTCTAACACACTGCTGCTTGTTTTATAGCCTTGAGAATCACTGTGCAACTGTGCACTACACAAAATACTCCTTCCTGATTGGTTGTTAGCATGCTCAAGCCAACATCCAAAACTTGTATCCAATTTCGAGTTTAGTTCAATTAATGTGTATATCTGACTGTAGGAGGAAACTGTAGGAGTAAATGACTAATCGGAGCTTGGGGAGAACATGCAAACCCCAACCAAAAACATCCCTGGAAAGACGTCAACCCTGAATCCTCTTGCTTGCAATATAACTCAACCACTGAGCAAGTCCAAATCAGTATATATATTCAAAGTACCTGCAGGGGTAACAGTCCAGTAAATTTCAGAAAATACAGGATTTACATCCACTGGGGAATAATCTGTTGCTCACATTGCCTTGTGGGATAGACCTTGGATGGTCAAAGGCATGGTGACTCTAGGCATCAATAAAAAGACAGAGGATTTTTAAAATCACAAGGGGACAAGGTAATGTTGTGAAAAGGCACCCAGCAAAAGCCAATTAATGCACCTAAACTCTTTGCAGGATGGGCAAAGCAAAACAACTTCATCATTGCAAACACCTGGTTTAAGGTCCCTAAACCTGGATGATGGTGATGATGATGATGATGATGATGATGATGATGATGATGATTATGTATACCTAAGGGATTCTATCAGACGAGCCCGGATAGGAGAATTTAGATGATTGAAATTGCCCTGTGAAACCAGCGAAGCACAACAGACCACAACATTAACTATGTACAATTTCATAATATGACCAAAATAAGACAAAATTCACATTATGTACAACTTAGACCTAAACCATATACAAACCAAGAGTCCCATGGTCACAAAGCCCCTGCAGCAGGGTAAATTTAGTGATGGCGCATGTGCTGGCAGGGAAAGTCTTGCCATCCCGCGTGTCGGACAAAACCACTGATGACCATCCTCGCGTGGGCTGTGCGTGGACGTGGATGCTGGACTGTGTTGATGAAGTACCAAACAACGAAACTTAGGTCAAACATGTTCCATGGTTCACCTGAGATGAGTTGATCCATGATCCACCCGAAGAGCCACAAGGAGACTGGAAGAGCCTAGAGGAGACGGTAAGACTGTAGCCAGACAGCAACAAGTCCTTAATATAGATTCCCCCAACAGGTTGTTTTCTCTCTGGTACAAGCCTGAACAAGCCCATGCAAGCCCAGACAAGCCCCAACATGTCTGTGTTGCTCCTCCCCTCAGTTAGATTGCGCAACTCCAGTTCTCTTTTGGAAACTTACAGACTCAAACTGCTGAGTCACACCATGTGACTTTCTTCCATTATTTTTATATTTACATTCACACAAATATTTACCTTTACACCCCGATTATGATGATGATGATGATGATGATGATGATGATGATGATGATGGAGATGAAGAAGCCCTGGGAACAATAACAGAAATCAAATTGATTACAGCTTGATAAGAGAGAGGTTTAGAATTGCTCTTAATTCAGCAAAGGCTTCGCGAAGAGCTGACTATGGGGCGATAATAAGCCAGTCATTGCAAAGTGAAGCTCTGGAAATTAAAGAATGTGGAGTCAACTAATAAACTGAGCCTATAATAAGAACAATCCAAGTGTCAGGAAGGATTTTGTTGTGGAAGTCAGTAACTGTTTTTAAGTTTTATCAGAAACAGAAATCTTACAAATGGAGTGGAACAACTTAGTAACAAGCATCATGACAGCAGCAGATAAAATAATTCCTCCAGTGAAGAGGAAAGGCACCAGAAATGGATAACAGAGGAGATCCTTTATAAGATTGATATGAGAACAAAGAACACAAGTTATAACATTTGGATATACAGAATTAGATAAGGAGATTGGACTGATGTGTAAAAAGAAGACCCGCTAAATAGAGAATGTGTCAACTGGAGAAATTGCACATCAACAACACTAATAAAATGTGTGAGAATGTGAAAGAGCTGAGCGCAAAGCAAAGGTCACAACCTGCTGGGTACATTTAATCCAAAGATGAAGAACTTATCATGGAAAAAAGACAAGATCAAAGAACTATGGTCAGAGTACATTGAAAATCTGTGTAACAGCAACAGAGATAAAGATTTTGAAATTGATTCTGATAACAAAGGTCCTAATATAATGAGTGATGAATTCAGACAAGTATTACAGAAGATGATATCTGGAAAAGCAACTGGGCGAGATGGAGTGGCAGTAGAAATGATTGAAGCCTTAAAAGATCTCGGCATGAAGCATGTCACAAGAATTCTGAATAAAATTTACAACTCGACATATCTTCCAGAAGACATGCAAATTAGTATTCATTGCTCTGCCAAGGAAGTCAGGAACCACTGAGTGTGGACAACATCGGACAACCAACCTCATGAGCCATTTAACAAAACTATGACTTACATTTACATTTATAGCATTTAGCAGACACGCTTATCCAGAGTGACTTACAGAAGTGTTTTAAAGTCTCTTTTTTGTGAGTTTGTAGACATCATGGTGCTTAATCTAAGTACTGCTGAAAAGGTATGTTTTCAGCTGTCATTTGAAGATACCCAGTATCTCAGCTGTCTGGATGCCCAGAGGAAGGTCATTCCACAATCTTGCAGCCAGAACAGAGAAGAGTTTGGATGCATTTTCCCCTTGTCCCTTGGTAGAGGGAGGGATTAGTCTCACAATGCTGAAGGATCTGAGAGAACGCTGTGCAGTGCAAGGTGTGATAAGTTCTTTGAGGTATGAAGGTGCAGGTCCATTTTTTGGCTTTTTAGTCCAGCACTGGTGTTTTAACCGAATGTGAGCAGCTACGGGAAGCCAGTGTAGAAATCATTGCAGTGATGTTATGTGGGAAATTTTGGGGAGGTTGAAAACAAACCGCGCAGAACTCAAAGATACATCTGCCAGGGATGAATTGCAGTAATCTAGTCTTGAGATGACAAGGGATCAACCAAGTATCTGAGTGGCCTTCCTGGAAAGAAACTGATGAATCCTTCTGATATTAATGAGACGAAATCGACATGATCAAGAAAGATTAGTGATCTGAGAAGAGAAGGACAGACATTTATCTATAGTTACTCCAAGAGTTCGTGCAGTGCCTGAAGGAAAGATCACAGGATTGTCCAAGGAGATTGCAAGATCTTGACGTAGAGATGAGTCAGCTGGGAGGAACAGTAATTCAGTCTTGCTGGGATTAAGCATCAGCTGGTGAGCTGCCATCCATGAGGAGACACTTGCCAGACATGCAGCAATCCGAGCAAAAACATCAGTAGCTGAGGGAGGAAAAGAGAGAACAAGTTGAGTGTCAATTGCATAGCAGTGGTATGAGAACCCATGTGAGCATATGGCATCACCAAATGACTTAGTATAAAGAAAGCACAGAAGTGGGCCAGGAACTGAGCCCTGATTAACACCAGTGGAAAGTCGGTGTGGAGAGAATGTGGATCCCCTCCATGTAACCTCATATGAGCGACCTTCCAGGTAGGAAGCAAACCACTGCCATGGTACACCATAAGTTCCTAGACTCCTAAGGGTGGACAAGAGTCTTGTTGTTGACCGGGTCAAATGCTACGGAAAGGTGATTAAGGTCAAGGAGGTTATTCTGCAAAAAATAGAAAGATTTTTGGTTATAAACAGTGCGTTCAAGAATTTTAGAAAAGAAAAGTAAGAAGTGATACTGGCCTGTAGTTGCTGATGTCTAATGGATCCAGAAGGGTTTCTTTAAGAAGTAAAAACCCTGGCTCTATTGAATGCTGTTTGTACATGTCCAGATGATATGACATCAAACAGAAGCACCTACATCTACAGAACGTTCTAAACATTGATGGAAACGATCTGAGAATAATCAAAAACTCATACTGGCAACAAACAGCTGCCATCAGATACTGGGCCAATCAGTGAAGATTAATAGAGGTATCAGACAGGATTGCATTCTGTCACCTGACCTGTTCTCTCTGTATAGGGAATAGATCATACAAAAAAAAAAAATGAAGTCTGTCTTCCTTTCGGCTTTTTCCCTTTTACTCGGGAGTCACCACAGCGAATCATCTTGATTCGCACGTTTTTGATTTGGCAGAGGTTTTTTACGTCGGATGCCCTTCCTGTCACAACCCTTTTTAGCAAGGGACAGAAACACACTGACGACTTTGCAGCCTACTCTTTACGAAAGTCAGCAATAGTTCTTTTACATGCCTCTCACCATAGACAGTGAGAGACATGGCCCGCCTTTGATAACCCAGTTAGCTGCACTGGGGGGGCAGTGACAACCTTTTGGAGAGTGGGACACGAACCCCCAACCTTAGGATCAGCGATCCAGTGCCCTATACCACTAGACCACCACTGTCCCCCCCCCCCCCCCCCACACACACACACACACACACACATATATATATATATATACACACACACGTACACAGTACATATATATATACATATATATATATATATATATATATATATATATATATACACACACACACACACATTATATATACATATATAGCGTAGGCCTCCGTCAGTCCCAAAGGACTACGGCTGCGCTCTGGCCAGTATCCCGACCGGTGACACTCCCCAGTGCACAGAGCCTGGGTAGGGAGCAATGAGGGACAGGCTGTTACCCAAGCAGCAAGTCCCCCCCTGTCTCGGCGCCACCGGAAGGATCCAATGGAAAGGCAAGTGCCGATACGACTGGGTTCCAGTGCCGCTGCAGGAGAGAAACTACAGTCAATTTAGAACGGCCAATTAACCTACAGTGCACGTCTTTGGATTGCGGGGGAAACCGGAGCACCCGGAGGAAACCCGCACAAGCACGGGGAGAACATGCAAACTCCACACAGAAACACCCAGGCCAGGAATCGAACCCGGGCCTTCTTGCTGTGAGGCGGACGTGCTAACCACTACGCCACCGAATTGAAGGACTCCTTGAAATCCATATCGGAGGGCATAACAACAATAGCCTTACTTATAGTGATGACACACTGCTCATTGCCACATCTGAGAAAGATTTACTGAAAATACTGAACGTCATTAATGAAGAGGGTGAAACAGTTGGGTTGGGACTTAACATCATGAAAACTGCTACTACAGTAATCTCCAAGAAGCAAGAAGCACCTGCTTGTAACATCAGACTCAAGAACTCAATCTTAGATCAAGTGACTTTATAGATAATTGGAGCACTGTTGAGGGTAAACGTGGCCTGATAGGGTGGGACGGAATCCATCCCAGTCGGGAAGGTGCTGCTCTCACTTCTTGCAGCATAGCACAGAGTCTAAGAATAGGACGAGTCAGTCAGTGACTATCCGGAACCAAAGCCAGAGCAGACAAACAGGCTCATCCGTGCATCTGCTGGCAGCAGAGTCGTCATTCAAGTTCAAGTTCAATGCTATACAAACTATGTCTGTTTCCTGAACTAAACAAAAATGTAAAAACTCTCAGTAAATTTGTTTTTAATAATCTTGTTTACATAAATTTAAATCATACTGAATCTACAGCTGCACTTTTCATCTACAGATTAGATTATTAAATGTTAGATCTCTTCCATCTAAAGCTATTATTGCTAATGAAATCATTACTGATCAGGAGTTTAGTGTAATGTGTTTAACAAAAACATGGATTAAACCCAATGAATATGTAGCATTAAATGTAGGATGTATATAGGTAGTAGGATGCTGAGGTTGGAATTACCCGGCAGAAGGCCTAGAGGAAGACCAAAGAGAAGATTTATGGATGTGGTGAAGGAGGACATGAAGGTAGTTGGAGTAAGACTACAAGAAGCAGAGAATAAGGTGAGATGGAGGCAGATGGTTAGCTGTGGCGACCCCTGAAGGGAAAAGCCAAAAGGAAAAGAAGAAGAAATGAAATGAGCCATCGCAGAAACAGTTATACTGTATACACCAACCTCATCTACCTGGCAGAGGAGGAGGTCAGGTCAGGTCAGATATGTCCACCAGCTGCCTCCACTCATCTAGCTGTCTCCTGGCGATCGACCAGGCCTGCGCAGGGCCCATACCCCCCGGCAAGGCAGCCCTCAACTGCGACAACCACAGGATCTGGTGTGCTGGGTCCGAAGGCGAGAAACACGCCAAGTGCCTGTAGTAGCACAGCTGGCGGTCATGGATTAAGCAGGTTACTCTTACCATCCCTGCATCCTCGAGCACCTTCCGGTTGGTAACAAAGTCCCGCCAGCAGTATCCGAAGATGCGGCGAAGGGAAGTCATAACAAAAGAGTCCAGTCGTCATCCAAGCTCAACCCGTAAGCGTCCATGTCTCGCTCAGAGTAGAGCAAGACAGGGAGCACAAGGGAGCAAAAGACTCAGGCTTTCGTCTGCTTGCTCAGATACCTCGACCGCCACATGGTCTTGTCCAGCGAGCCCATCGCCCCGTAGGCTAGGCCAAGTCGACAATTGATCTCGGCCCTGCAATTAGTAGAACGATGAACCATGCTGCCAAGGTAAGTGAATGACTCCACGATCTCTACTCTTTCACGACCAACAGCGATCGAGTCAACAGCAGCATCCAACAGGTCACCGCAAGCTTGGATCTTGGTTTTGATCCAGGAGACTTGCAAACCAAGCCTCCTCACCCAGGGAACAGAGAGTCTCCGTCAGGACATCCGCTGTCTCCTCGAAGATCACTGCATCATCGACAAAGTCCAGATCAGTAATCCGAACCTCACCGAATGACACACCGCAGGCCGATCCACCCAACACCGCCGCCATAATCCAGTCCATTGCAGTACTGAACAGAGTGGGGGGCAGAACACACCCCTGCCTCACTCCGGTCTCGACCGAAAAGAAGTCAGAGGTGGAGCCCCCACCCACACCTCACAGCACTTTCTGTCCCAAAATACAGCGATAATATCAGCCAGACCAGAGCCGACGGGATTCCACATAGACACAGTATGCCCCAAAGGGCCTCCCTATCCACCGAGTTGATTCATCATAATCGTTTTCCCTACACTGGAGCCTTTGCTCCTCAGGGTGCACTCATTGGGTCCATTGGTCAATGAAGTGCAGAAAGTTCTCCCTGTCCATCATCATTCTCCTAAGCTGCTTGGCATCTATCCCTAGCAGTCCCTCCAATTTCTTCCAAGTTTTAGATCGTTCATCAAAACGGACCTGTTTTTGCATATCCCCGTTACTCATCCGGCAGATATGAGCCAGGTACTTTAGCTGTTGTGTTCTACAGAATGTCTTAATGGGTTCAGTTCCAGTCATACAATGTAGGTCAGCATTTGAGTACTTGAACCTCAAGCACTCCTGTTCATCTTCACTCACACTAGCGATTCCACTATCCCCTTGTCGCCTATACCTGCCCTTCACCATCTTCCTAAGGAACTGTTCCAGACCACTTCAATCTTTGCTATTTCCTTTGAGGTCATGTCCCAGGCCTTTACACTATATAAGAGCTGGGATCTTACGCAGGCTTTGAGAAACTTCATCCTAGTAGATAGATGTATCCGGTTGTCCTTTAACACATGTTTGCGCTCATTCCACATATGCAGATCCCATTCTAGAGTAGAGATTCTCTGTGTTGTCGGTTGAGTTTGAAATGGTGTACCCTAGATATTGAAACTTCCTCACGTTCTTCAACTTCATTCCCCCAACGTCCACCAGACTCTCTTGGCTCCTAACAGTGTCATCGACATTAGAGGCCACCGTCTCTGTTTTTGTACAAGACATCTTCAGACCAAAGAGGGAAAAAGTGTCATCATATATTAGGAGGACGGTTTGTAATTTCTTAACGTTTGAAGCTTGTTTGACCATGTCGACAATGAACTCGTCAATGTCATCCACATCCTGCAAGTCTGGCTTGTGTTGCATAAGTTGATCAAGCCCGGCGCTATATTTAGTCTGCACAGAATAGTCGTCTTTGAGCTGCCGGGCATCTTGACGAGATTCACATTTGGGTTTGTTAGAGAATATTTGCATTGCCTTCTTTTTTGTTGGAAATCTGGCCTACATTACAACCAACCGATGATCAGAATCAAAGATCTGGCTCTGCATGGGGTACACCCTGCAATTCTGTGTCGCCCGTTTTACATACCATTCTGATATGATGTAGTCAAGCAATCATTTGTAACCTAAATTGGATACAAAAGACCATCTGTGTTCATCGGATTTTGTGTCAGACATCATGTTCAGTAAGAAAAGGCTATTGATTTCTGCTGTTTCCATCAATCATTCGCCATTATAGCTTATAGGGTTGGCGTCATGGACTCGCCCAACACAGCACGTTTTGTTTTGGCCTTTTGTATTGCTTTATGCAGTGTTTGATAGAATGCTTGTTTGGTGGTTTCAACATATTCTTCAGTTGGGCAATAACGAGTGAAGACGGACAACTTAATTCCTCATACTTTTACTCGTACCACACTTATACGTCCCTCGATCACATGATCCACGTCCTTTAGAATAACACAAGAGGCGAGAGAGATAGCCACACCCGCTTTAGCTGTTTTTATGCCATTATGAATAACGTGCCATCCTTTCAAAATGGGGTCATCAAAACAGACTTCTCCATTTCCTTTCTGTCTTACCTCCTGCATGCAAGATATAACAATAGACAAGTTCTTAAACTTCAGAACGCAGTCAGCTAATTTACTTTCGCACTTCCCGGTCCTCACGTTAATCGAGCCAAGTCAAAAGTGGTAGTAGTTCTTACTACGCACAGGCATTTTATTGTAATGGATATAATGTGATCTAAACTATTATTCAATACTCCAATAATAAATAGATAAATAAATACTAATAAATAATTTCGAGAGAGAACTTTCCTTGCCTTTTATAAGATCGCGTTCCAGAATGAAAGAGGCTACTTCACAGACTGGTGCCAGTGCTCCGTTTGCTTACTCAGTCGCAAGACTGAGATTCCCAGGGTGTACCAGTCCTAATGACGGAGGTGGAGCTGGCTTGAGTGGGAGAGGCGGTTCGACTTACCGGGCCTTATAAATGCCTTTTAAGCCTAGCAATCAAACTGAAAGTTACACGTCACACAATTTACACCCCTGCTGCTGTCTTGATCTGACAAGATAGATCTTTGCCTGTGTCCCAACAAGAGTAAGCTATGACGTTAACTTGACTGTTGTTGTTTTTTTTTTTTCAAGGAACCCCCTATCAAACTCCTGCAAGCGCGCAGATAGGACGCGGAGTGCCAGGATGCGGTCAACGGTAGACCTCTTCGGTGTGAACTCAGACTGTTCAGGGCGCTGGTGCGCTAGTAGCTGCTGTCGGATCCTGTCCAGTGGAATCCGTGCGAAGACCTTGCCCGGAACTGAGAGGAGAGTAATCCCTGGTAGCTATTGCATTCTCATGCAACATAAAACATTTAGGCAATCAACTTATAACATTGACAACATTATGAACTTTTTTAATGTTAATATTGAAAATATCAGGCAGAAAATTGATTCCCTAAATTTAAAGACAGGTTTCTTAATAACTAAAACAGTAAATAATAATATAATGCCAGTAGATCCATGACTTGAGTGTTTTAGTCCCATTCAAAAGACAGAAATAATCTGAATCATTTCCTCATCAGTCCTCATCAATCATCCACCTGTGTTTTTGATCCAGTGCCGCTATGTTTCTTTAAACAAATATTATCAGAAGTGATCAACC
This sequence comes from Plotosus lineatus, assembly GCA_024760905.1. NCBI lineage: Eukaryota > Metazoa > Chordata > Actinopteri > Siluriformes > Plotosidae > Plotosus > Plotosus lineatus. The sequence goes on from CM045734.1 coordinate 62,606,265, forward strand.
CTTTATTAAATGTAATACATTTTTCCTTCAGCACTGGTTATGTACCGTAATCCTCTAAACTAGAAGTAACTGGTGGCCTCCGACCACGGCAGTAATGGTAATAACCACCACCTTGGATACTCGTAATCAATGTGTACTGCATGTACTGTATTATTTTGCTATGATTGTTGTTGTTGTTATTTTATATAATTTTTTTTGTTTTGACCCTGCTTGTGTTACTTGACGTTAGTGCAGCCTTTATCACTATTGATCACATGAGTCTCCTTGACAGGTTAGAAAATGTTGTTGGAGTTAAGGGAACTGCCCTCTCCTGGTTTAAATCTTATTAACTGTCTGTTATCAATTTGTAGATGTGATTTCTCTGTATGTTCTAATGTTAAGTTTGGTGTTCCACAAGGTTCCGTCCTAGGCTCGTTACTTTTCTCACTATATGTCCTCCCTTTGGGTAATATCATTCAAGGCAATGGTAATCACTTTCATTTTGATGCTGATGACACACAGTTATATATTTAAGCAAAGCCAAATGAGAGCTGAAAAACTGTGTTAAGGACATTAAACAATGGCTTACTTTATTACATAAAGGGGCAGATCTGGGGTCTCAGGCATAGAAAGTTCTGATAAACTATGATGTTGGAAGGCTTGTTGCTCCCCCACTCTAGATGCTCACCCAGGTCTGTTGACAATGAAGTGGCTGATTTCCCCCAATCTTCTACAGGAGCTTTCGCCCTACTCTTTTTCATCTCTCTCTCTCTCTCTCTCTCTCTCTCTCTCTCTCTCTCTCTCTCTCTCTCTCTCTCTCTCTCTCTCTCGATTTTTTTGTTTGCTGGAACTATCTTAAGGTGATGTACCGCTGTATATGGTTTTATATCTTTTTGGTTCCACCCAAATGAGGATGGGTTTCCGTTTTGGACCTGGTTTCTCTCAAGGTTTCTTCTCACAGCTACTGAAGGAGTTTTCCTTGCCACTGTCACCAAGAGTAACACTCATTGGGGATGTGTAGGGGTTGAAGAAACTTTAAACTCTTATTCTTTGTAAACTCCTACTTTTACTGTTGTAAATCTACTTTCTGACAATGTTAATTATAAATTGTATACAAATAAAACTGAACTGAACTTTCTACCTAATTTAGTCATTGTCACTGCCACCAGTCAAGTGTATCTGTATATCTATATATATCTATCTATATATATATATATATATATATATATATACACAATAAGTCTTCAAATTGTGATGGGCGTGACATACGATGTTTCAAGGCTACGACGATTGTACCATAAAGTCATTACTATAAAGTCATTAAGAATTGTTGTTCCAACTTCCAACATTTGCGTTGTAAATACGAGTTACTGTAGTTCCCACTCACGACAGAACTCATTGCAGATTCTACAACTTCCACCTCCCAATAAGCCTCTCTCTCCTTCCATCACAATGCCCCTTCCAGTGTGTAATAGTAAAAGAAGGAATTCTTCTCTTTTCTTTGTTTGTTTGATTTTATTATTTTATATTTTTCCTCTCTAAATTTTATTACTTCTAGTTTTGCTTTCCCGTGTGATATAATATGTTTTCATATCCTCAGTGATAATTTTGCTCCTGCATTAGTACATATAAGTTGTGTAATCCGACTTACAACAAAATCCGACCTACACAGCACAATTGGAACAAATTTTTTTATTCAAGGAGCCCTTGTATATATGTGGGGTCGGTGGCATAGAGTTTAGGGTGCTGCACTCATGATCGGGAGGTTGTGAGTTCGAATCCCACTGAGACCCTCACCGTGCTAAGACCCCTGGGCAAGGTCTCAACCACAAGTGTGCCTCTGTTCACCCAGCAGTATGAATGGGTACCAGTAAAATATACTGGGAAGGTAACCTGCAATGGATTAGTGTCCCATCCAGGGGGAGTTGAACTCCTGGTTGCTTCATGCTCTGGAAACCGGGGATAAGTACCGGCCTGATGAGCCACGAAGCTAAGCCACTAGGCTCGGGTGTAAAAACCCAACAGACTTACCTTTACCTTGTATATATGCCCTAAAGTGATAGGGACCTCCATCCATGAGAACTAATATAATCAGCTCCCATAAACTCCCAGTTGCAGAAGGCTGTGGCCTCAACTGGTTTTGAAGTTGCGATCTCCAGGGTGATATTCATACACCCCTCAGTTGATGCGTAGCTTCAAAACCCTGATTCTATAATACAGGGAAACTGTGTTTGTTACAGGTTGCTGTGCAGAAAGTTAAACACTCTTGGTGTTACAGGAAAATAGTCAACTTCAGGGTGTTCAGAGTTGCAATGATTCATCACACCGCTGTCACGCTGTCCTGGAGGGCATCTTATAGTCTGGTATTCTTGGTGTGAGTGCGGCACAGGTGAAAGTACTGCTGGGGGGGGGGGGGGGGCGCGTTGGTCATTCTTAGTGATTGTTCATATGACTTATAGCAGGTTGCACTCTCTAAACCACTCACTGTGAGTATATAAGTGTGTTAAGAGGGAAAGTGAAATAAATCAATGTAGACCTTGGCAGTGAAAAGAAACAAACATATTATAAGGTGACTGAGGGTGAAATACATTCTGCTCCCCGATACCCTGCTTCATTGCCATTCAGTCTTGGTTACTTTATGTGGAGATTTTACCCTTCTTTTACTTTATCTGACAGGTTTTATGTCAGTGTGTGTGTGTGTGTGTGTGTGTGTGTGTGTGTGTGTGTGTGTGTGTGTGTGTGTGTGTGCGCGCGCGCAGACTGTCCCTACCCGTTTCTCTTTGTCCTCTCAGAGTCGGGTTTCAGTCAGTGAAGCAAGTCTGACACATGGCCGCCGTCTCCTTATCCTCCACAAATCTGCTGCTCACAAAAGCAGAAAGAGGAAAGAGAGCAAAGACACAGAGGATGAGAAATAATGAGAGAAGGAACTGGAGAGATGGATATAAGATTTTTTTATGAGGCACACAGAAGAAAGAGAAAAATAATACGGAATATAGAATTAGGAAGTGGAATCAAACTCAGGACCTTCCTGCTGTGAGGCAGACATCTCAACCACTACACCTCCGTGCCATCTTTACCTATCTATATACCGTGGTACCTATCTGTGTCTGTCTATATCTGTCTATACCGATCTATATCTCTCTGTATCTGTCGACACCTATCTATATATCGTGCTACCTATCGAAATCTGTCTATATCTGTCTAGACCTATCTATATCTGTTTATATGTTTACACCTATCTATATCTCTCAATATCTGTCAATACCTAATTATATCTCTCTATATCTGTCGAAATCTGTCCATACCTATTGATAGCTGTCTATATCTGTATAAGCATATACAGCAGCAATTTACTGTGAATTCTTACAGTAACTTACTGCCAATGCTTCATACAGTATATTACCGTAGGTCGGCGAGAGCGCTACCCAGTGACTCCCCGAAGCTTTTTGATAAATGTTCAAATGGAAAAAGCTGGGGAAGGTTTTTTTGTTTTGTTGGTTTTTCAGTTGTTGTTGTTTTAATATGGTTTCTGTGAGGACAAGCCTGACAAACATTCTTAACATTTTCTAATGTTTTAAAAAATTGTATAAACATATTAAGCATACATTGCAACATTTCTGTCAATTAAGATTTGAGTCATAGCCTGCGACACATGTTTAAGCCTGATGCTTTGCCAGGCAGGTAGCTGTTGTAAACAAACTGGTGGGTGTGTCATGGCCATGGGTCCCAAAGGAAAAAATAGAAAGATAGCTTATGAGAACAGCGGAGTCAAGGGAGAATGGACCGAGTCATTTGCTTTCATTGAAAATGCGGAAAGATTGCCTGCATGTTTGGTTTGGCATGAGAAACTGTCAAATAACAAAAAAGAGTAAGATATTTCCATTGAAGGCATGATAAATTTTCAGCCGACCCCCCAGTTGGTATTGACAGAAAAAGACAGCGCTGTTGTGCAGGTAGGGCAGTGGTGGTATAGTGGTACAGAGCGCTGGATTGATGATCCTAAGGTTGGAGGTTTGAGTTCCACTCTCCACAGAGTTCTTACTGTCCCCCTACCGCAGCTAACTGGGTTATCAAAGGACGGCCATGTCTTTCACTGTCTATAGTGAGAGGTTCATGTAAAAAAAAACATTGCTGACTTTCGACAAGAGTAGCTGCAAAGCAGTCAGCGTGTTTCCACCTTGTAATGGCCTGGTGAGCTGTCCAGGGTGTACTCTACCCTCGCCTGGAGTCGACTGGGATGGGCGCAAGCCTGCCTGCACATGCTTCTTCACCTCTTTTCCACACTCTCCTTTGCTCTGGACTGATGAGCCTAAGTACATAAAATCCAACAGCTTCTTTATCTCTGCTCCCTGTAACATCACCGTTCCTCTTGGGTCCTTCTCATTCACACACATGTATTCTGTCTTACATTCCTCTCCCTTCCAGGGCTTACCTCCACCTCTCTAGATTTCCCTCCACTTGTTCTCTATAAGTGACCCCATGCTCCTGTCTCTTCTGGAAGAAAGTATTCACCACAACCATTTCCATCCTTTTTGCAAAATTGATCAACATCTCACCTTCTGAGATCCTGTCCTGTCCTGCCCACCACTTCCCCATCCCTTCTGTTGCCTGCACCAACATGCCCATTGAAGAGTGCACCAGTGACCACTCTTTCACTTCTGGGGGTACTCTGCATCACTTCATCTAACTCACTCCAGAATCTCTCCTTCTCTTCTAGCTCACATCCTGTCTGTGGGGCATAAGCACTAACAACATTGAGCATTACACCTTCAATTTCTAACTTGAGACTCATCACTCTGTCTGACACTCTTTTCACTTCTAGAACATTCCTGACAAACCCCTCCTTCAAGATGACTCCAACTCCATTTCTCTTCCCATCCACACCATGAAAACACAGCTTAAACCCTGCTCCTAAACTTCTAGCCTTGCTACCTTTCCTCCTGGTCTCCTGAACACACAGTATGTCCACTTCCGTCTTCTGCATCATGTCAGCCAGCTCTCTTCCTTTTCCTGTCATAGTTCCAACATTCAAAGTTTCTACTCTCAGTCCGAGACTCATGCCTTTCATCTTCTTTTCCCGCCTACGGACACGCCTCCCGCCTCTCCTTCTTCGACCAACAGTAGACCCTGTTGGTTAACAGCACTGGTGGCAGTTGTTGTTAACCCGGGCCTCAACCGATCCGCATAACAAATTTATCGGCGCTTGGGACAGGTATGAGGCTGAATACTAGCTTGTGCCCCCCTCACGGCTGCATTATTATCATAACTGAACAATGTTGAGAGTTATTGTGAAGTGTAATATTTTATATCTTATATTATTAAAACTGAACACTGTTGAGAATTACTGTTGAAAGTGGTTTTCAGAGTTGCAGTAATTTCTATTTTTGTGTTTGATCTCCTTTAACTATGTATTCACATTTGTTTCCTATGGAAAAACACAAAGTGTTCTCATAAGTATTGTAATCAAGATGTTATTCTTTTTTTCATGAGAAACTGTCACCAAATGGTCATACGGAAATGGTCAAGAACCATTTGTTCTTGTAATCAGCTTCTTGCATCTACTTTGTGTCCTGTTTTGCCAGCTGGCTTATCAAAGGCGGGCCATGTCTGTCACTGTCTATGGTGAGAGGTTGATGTAAAAGAACCATTGCTGACTTTCGTAAAGAGGAGCTACAAAGTCGTCAGCGTGTTTCTGTCCCTTACTATAAAGGGTTGTGACAGGAAGGGCATCCGTCGTAAAAACCTCTGCCAAATCAAACGTGCGAATCAGATGATTCACTGTGGCGACTCCCGAGTAAAAGGGAAAAAGCTGAAAGGAAGACAGTCAGACAGACTTTTAGGTCGAGAGCTCAGGGCTAACACCTTGGGCAGGATAATGGTTTTATAGTTTTATGACCCCACCCATAAATACTGTAACCCACCTAGAATAGTATAAATACTCTGTTTACCTCTGTAAGCTTTGGTGAGCTTATGAATAAAGAACTTTACTACGGTCTTCATTCTTTATTCCAAGCCGCCCCAGAGCTCTGGGTGACAGATGACTGATTCACGAGACGACTAGACCTCGCTGAGAACCATGGAGAGAAAGAAATAGACAACAGTTTTGGGGGCTCGTCCGGGATACTCCTGATCAGGTAAGGGATTATTTTAATTCTTACCTTCCTGATTGGCAGTATCAACAAACTCGTTATCCCTGTGAAGGTTGTCACGGGTAGAAATTAAAGGACATGGTGAGATGGAAGCAGATGATTTGCTGTGGCGACCCCTGAAGGGAAAAGCCGAAAGGAAAAGAAGAAGATCATGAGAGTTTCCACAGGAAGAAATTAACTTGTAATCCTCATGAGTGTTTCCTCGGGAAGAGTAATACAGTGCTTCTTCTTCTTCTTCTTCTTCTTCTTCTTCTTTTCCTTTCGGCTTTTACCTTCAGGGGTCGCCACAGTGAATCTTCTGCCTCCATCTCACCCTATCCTCTGCATCTTCTCCTCTTACACCAACTACCTTCGTGTCCTCCTTGACCACATCCATGAATGGTCTACCAACCTACTACCAATATAGTCACTATCCCGCCTTTGTACATGTCCAAACCATCTCAATCTAGCCTCTCTGACTTTGTCTCCAAACGTCTTACATGTGCTGTCCCTCTGATGTACTCATTCCTGATTCTATCCATCCTAATTACCGCCAAAAAGAACCTCAACATTTTCATCTCTGCTACCTCCAGCTCTGCCTCCTGTCTTTTCTCCAGAGCCACTGTTTCTAAACCATACAACATCGCTGGCCTCAACACCGTCTTGAACACTTTTCCTTTCATTCTTGTTGATACCCTCCTATCACACATCACACCGGACACTTTTCTCCAACCATTCCAACCTGCCTGCACACGCTTCTTCACTTCTTTTCCACGCTCTCCACTGCTCTGGATTGTTGAGCCTAAGTACTTAAAATCCTCCACCTTCCTTATCTCTGCTCCCTGTAACCTCACCGTTCCTGTTGGGTCCTTGGCATTCATACACATGTATTCTGTCTTACTGAGGCTAACCTTCATTCCCCTCCTTTCCAGGGCATACCTCCACCTCTCTAGATTTTCCTGCACTTGTTCTCTGCTCTCACTACAGATCACAATGTCATCTGCAAACATTATAGTATAAAGAAGAGGAAATTGAGGTGGCACGGTCATGTGACACCCTCTAGCAGGCTATCAAAGATGATCCTCCAAGGCACAGTCCAAGGGAAGAGGAAACAAGGTAGACAGAAAAAGAAGTGAGTGGACAACATTGAAGAGTGGACAGGGCTTTGCAGAGACCCAGGTCCTCGCATACGACCAACCAAGATGGAGAGTACTGGTGCGCAGTTCAACCATGAGTTGAACCTATGACCCAGGAGGGTTAAGGGATTCGTGATCATGACTGTGTGATTAATTTATATTTTATATTGTTATAACTGAACAATGATGAGGGTTATTGTGAAGTGTATTAATTTATATTTTATATTATTAGAACTGAACAATGTTGCAAGTTATTGTGACGTGTATTAATTTATATTTTATATTATTATAACTGAACAATATTGAGAGTTATTGTGAAGTGAATTATTTTATATTATTATAACTGAATAATGTTGAGAATTATTGTGAAGTGTATTATTTTATATTTTATATCATTCTAAGTGAAGTGTATGAAGAGAGTAAACAGGAGTACAGGGAGACACTGCGTAAAGCAAAGGGAGTGGTGTCAAAGGCCAAAAAGAGGGTGTATAATGACTTGTATGCTAGGTTGGACAGTGACGGGGAGAAAAGTGTGGAAATGGAGAAGTGTGCTGGTGCCCATTTTTAAGAACAAGGGAGACATGCAGAATTGTGGCAACTACAGAGGGATAGAGCTAATGAGCCATACGATGAAGTTATGGGAAAGAATAGTGGAAGCTAGACTAAGGGCAGAGGTCAGCATTTGTGAACAACAGTTTGGTTTCATGCTAAAAAAAGCACCACAGATGCAGTGTTTGCTTTGAGGATGTTAATAGAGAAGTACAGAGAAGGTCAGAGGGAACTCCACTGTGCCTTTGTGAATCTGAAAAAAGCATATGACAGGGTGCCAAGAGAGGAACTGTGGTATTGCATGAGGAAGTCTGGAGTGGCAGACAAGTATGTTAGAGTAGTGCAGGACATGTATGAGAGATGTAAGATGTAAGACAGTGGTGAGGTGTGCTGTCGCTGTGACAGAAGAGTTCAAGAAGGAGGTGGGACTGCATCAAGGGTCAGCTCTGAGCCCCTTCTTGTTTGCTATGGTGATAGACAGGCTGACAGACGAGGTTACACAAAAATCTCCATGGACTATGATGTTTGCAGATGACATTGTGATCTATAGTGATAGCAGAGAACAAGTGCAGGAAAATAAAGAGAGGTAGAGGTATGCCTTGGAAAGGAGATGAATGAAGGTTCGCCTCAGTAAAACAGAATATATGTGTGTGAACGACAAGGACCCAAAAGGAACAGTGAGGTTACAGGAGGCAGAGATCTATATATATATCATCTTTTCTTTTCGGCTTTTCCCCGTTCTCAAGAGTTGTCACAGTGAATCATCTGATTCGCACGTTTGATTTGGCAGAGGTTTTTACGTCGGATTCCCTTCCTGTCACAACCCTTTTAGCAAGGGACAGAAACACACTGACGACTTTGTAGCCTACTCTATACGAAAGTCAGCAATGGTTCTTTTACATGCCTCTCACCATAGACAGTGAGAGACATATGGCCCGCCTTTGATAACCCAGTTAGCTGCACTGGGGGGACAGTAACAACCCTGTAGGGACTCGAACCCACAACCTTAGGATCAGCGATCCTGCGCCCTATCCACTCTCTCTCTCTCTCTCTCTCTCTCTCTATATATATATATATATATATATATATATATTTAGGGTGACCCAAAAAAACAGGAATTTTTGAATTGCGTATTGCTAGACATGAGCAAGTGGCAACACTGCGAGACAGTGACCGTGAACAAGTAAATACTTCGCCATGAAAGGTTACTCATTTATTTTTAAATGGTATTTTTTAAGGTTTCTTCCATCACTCTTGGTTTTATAGTATTGTTAAAAAGTTTTGATAGTATTGTTAAAAAGTGGCCATTTTGTTTACACAAAGAATTGTTCTTTTTTTTTTTCCAAACAAAGGGCCTTGTTGCTAATCGCTGCGGGCCTTGTTGCTATCCGTTGCGCTCTGGTCGTCCCTGAAGGCCATGTAGCCGGCTGGTGTAATCACCTCGTCGGGTGTACTCTCCTCGAGCCATGTTTCACAAAAACACAGCATGGAACAGTCCAGTAGACCCCTCTGTGTTGCAATCCGAGCATGACGCTCGTCCATCTAGTTTCGCAGAGACTGAACATTTCCAAACAGTATGACCGGGAGTGCGAACCTTCCACTGCTAACCAAGCGCCGGAGTCGTTGTTCAGCCTCGCCTCGCCTACCACGTCTCCGCCTGGGTTTATTGTTATCCGTGGTGTGGCTAGCATTGAGCTGCCGTAGCATGTTAGCTCAGGATAGGAGTTGAGTGTGCTCAGTTTTAAATGTCCAAAAGCACTGAGCTGTCTAGCTGTAGTAGGGTCGCCCGGTCAGAGACGAGCATAGTGCAAAAAACAAACAAAACAACAAATAAAACAAATCAGAACAAACAAAGAAACAACATGACTGAGAACTCCGTGACATCGCTCTCAAGGGAGCGCCATCTAATATATATATATATATATATATATATATATATATATATATATACATATATATGCTGTAAAATGTTTATATTTTATTATCAATAAATATCACAGTAAAAATTGAAAAGTTTTTCTTCATCATTACTACATTTTACTACATTAATACTGTTTTCATGAGTGAGGCTGTTTATAGAATGTGTTTAAGAAGCATATTTTAGCACATGTAATAGATGCATAGTATTTTACTCGCGGATTATCTTCACTCGCGGGAGGGGCCGGAACCAAACCCCCGCAAATAACGAGGGCATACTGCAGTGTATTTATGTATGCCAATGTAAGTCTTGCATCAATTTCAGATTAGGAGGGACAGGATGAGGAGGAACGTCCTGAGCAGCTGATAGAGAAAGTCCTGTGTGAGTCTGTGAGTGTAGGGGGGAAGCTGAAAATGCCGGTAATAAATGTATAAAGTGGAATTTAATTGGATGTTGTTAAATTTGCTGTAAAATGTAACGCGTTGGTAATTCAGTGCACCCAGAAGAGCCCAGACTGCGAGATCTCTAGCATATCCCGAAGCTGTTAAAAAACCCAATCAGTTTACTTTTCGGGATGATGAATGAGTCGGCATTTTTCGGGTATGTGCTGAGTTGGCTGTGATCTGCAGGAGGAAGGAGCTGAAAGTAGGCCAGGTGTAGTGGGAGAGTGTGCAGTTTAACATCACCGTGTGGCTCCAGCCACTGCAGTGAGGAGTATCGCCTCAACCTTTTATGCTCATCTGAAATTAGACAGCTCTCCACAGGGTAAAGCGACTTCAGAGTTTGAAACACACAAGCCGAAGTCCCTGCTGGAAAAGCAACGCTGAAGTTTCCTGCCTCGCTCGGCCCTGGGGAGATTTCACGTGCCGTAACGCAGTCGCTGCTTCATTTAACAACCAATAATATTGCAAAACTTAGATTATTTACACAAACCCCATTTCAAGGCAGGTTGATAAGGTCTCACATAGTGGGATGATGCATGAAAACGCTAGCTCGATTTACCGCCACCATTCCGTGTTAATCATTTTGTATGTGACTCTTGCAAAAATATATAGTTATTCATTCACACTCAAGGAAATTTGTGTATCACTATGTTTGACGGGGCAGTACTAGTCTGGTGGTATGGTGTTGGATTACTGATCCCATAGTCGAGGGTCAAGTCCCACTATCACCAGGTTGTCACTATTGTCCCCCCCCCCCAGTGCATTAACTGGATTATCAAAGGCTGGCCATGTCTCTCACTGTCTGTGGTGGAGGTTCGTGTAAAGGAACCATTGCTGACTTTTATAAAGAGGAGTCGCCAGCATGTTTATGCCCTGTGGTGGCCTGGCGAGCTGTCCAGGGTGTACTCTGCCCTCGCCCGGAGCCAGCCAAGATGGGCATCAGCCTCCTCATGACCCTTATTAGGATTAAGTGGTTCCGAAAATAAATTAATGATATCTAACTAGCTTATGGGCACCACTGTGAGAAAGAGGGAGAGAAAGAGAGAGAGGGAGAGATAGAGAGAGATTGTAAATCTGCTCACAGAGGAAAAATTCTGAGATCAGTCTTTCCTCACCCTTATTCATATGTGTGTGTGTGTGTGTGTGTATGTGTATGTGTGTGTTATCTATCTGTCCTTCATGGCTTTGTAAGCCGTTCGTGCCTGATCTGTGGTGTCAGTATTAAAGCACGTCCCGGGTGTCGTTGTGAAAGGTTACAGAAGGTCATTGAAAGGTCAACAGACATCCCAGAGCATGTGAGACGAATTGTGTGCATCATTTAAAACGAACAAATCCTGCTTCCATTGTAGAGCCTGTTTCGAGGGAGTCGATTAAGAAGACAGAGGGTGGAACACAGTGATGGTCTCCACCCACCCACCCAACCATCCAGCCATCCATCTATTCATCTATCCACATCCATCCACCCTTACATCCATCCATCCAGTCTATCAGCCACCGACCCACCTCCCATCCATGCACCATAACATCCTAGTCATCCAGCCTTCCATCTATCCACCCTTTCATCCATCCTTCCATTCATCCTGCCATCCATCCATCCATCCAGCCTAACATCCATTCATCCATTCATCTATCCACTCTTCCATCTTTCCATTCCTCCTGCCTTCCATCCATCCATCCATCTATCCACCCATCCATCAATTATTATTTCTGTTTGTCCATAAGTGTCATGGGGGAATCTGTAGGTAATCCAAGCTGAATCGCTGCAAGACGCAGGAAGTGGTGATGAAAAGTAGAGAGTAAGATGCAAAGATCAGTAAATTATTGCTAAATTAAAAGAAAGTAAATATAGTATAAAATAATAAAAATTATACCCCCCCCCCTCTCTCTCTCTCTCTTTCTCTCTCTCTCTCTCACACACACACACACACACACACACACACAGACATGTGTATACACACACTCAGACACGCATGCACACGCACATTCATACATTCGCTTGGTGTATCAGACATTATGTTTCCACCAAAACCAAAAGTGTCAGTGTTGGAAAAACGAATCATTTCCAGGATTCATTGTGGTGGTTGCGAATTCACTGATTCACTTATTTAATCACGACACATCTGTAATTGATCTGATGGATCCATCATGACATACGCAACACAACTGGGAGAGAGTCACATGCTTTAAACACGTGACCATTTAAAACCCAAAGAATATTACAGTATAAACTTAAAACGAAACAACAGGTTTGAATGTGAGTAAATGCTGCCCTCTGGTGTACAAAACTCCCTGTCAGCCTCTGTTTATCTTTCTATCTGTGTTTATCTCACCCCCCCCCCGTCTCTCTTTCTCTCGGTGCATGCTGGGAGTGAGTGTGCTGGGAGCATGCTTGTTTGCAGAGGGCACTTTTTCTCTTTTCATTGCATATTTTTCTATTTTCTGTTTTCTGTTTTATTTCTTTCTCAGGGGCAGTGGTGGTCTAGTGGTATAGGGTGCTGGAGCGCTGATCCAAAGGTTGGGGGGACGAGGCCCACTCTCCACAAGGTTGTCACTACTACCCCCCCGCCCAGTGCGGCTAACTGGGTTATCAAAGGCGGGCCATGTCTGTCACTGTCTATGGTGTGAGGCATGTTATAGAACCATTTCTATCTTTTGTAAAGAGGAGCTGCAAAGTCATCAGTGTGTTTCTGTCCCTTGCTAAAAAGGGTTGTGACAGGAAGGGCATCCGACGTAAAAACCTCTGCCAAATCAAACGTGTGAATCAGATGATTCGCTGTGGCGACTCCCGAGTAAAAAAGGGGGGGAAAAGCCGAAAGGAAGACAGACTGTTTTATTTCTTTCTCAGTTTTGTTTATTTTTCCTCTTTAGTGTTTCTGTGGTGGGTGTGGTGGCGACAGCGGTGGAGGTGAGCACTTGTGCTCAGCACACCGGGAAAATGTCGGCTGGCTCCGGGCTGGAGAAGCTGACTCGCCGGCACGCCATTAAAATGGTCCCGGCAGCCGGTTGTGCGGTGGAGGACTGTGTCCTAGCTGTCGGGGAATTAGTCGGGTTCGAAAGCGTGAGATCCGCGTCCAGGATGAACAGTGCGGTGGTGATGTTCTTAGATAGCTTCAAAAAAGTGAACAAAGTTGTAGAGAGCGAGGTTGTGCTTCAGGGAAGTTTCACTCCCGTTCTCTTGTTGGTGAATCCCGCAAAATGAGTCACTATTTCAAACGTGCCACCGTCTGTGCATAATGAGGTCTTGGAGAGGGAGTTGTCCTGCTAGGGCCAGATTTTGTCACAGATTCGAATAATCTCTCTAAATTGTAAGTCCCTGCACCTGAAGCATGTCATTTCCTTCGAGTACACCATACACATCACGTCGGGGAACATGAAATAATTTAGGTGCAGCATGGAGGGACATCTCATCTCGTGCTCGGAGGGGGATGAAGCAAAACAGCCGGCGGTGGTGGAGCCCGCGATGGCCACGCCCGAGCCTGTGGCGACGGCCGTGCCTGAGCCTGCGACGGCGGCGCTGCGGAAACCGAAAACAAAACCATTGGAGAGCCCTTTTAAATTGCCCGAGACAACGACAACCATCTCTGAGACTAGGCCAATGGTTTCTCACAGGCCGGAGACACAGACAGACGGTGTGCAGGCCCGTACAGCCACCACATTGGACGCACAGGTGAATAACACTGACACACAGGTGAAGGGTAATGGGTGTGGAGAAGACTCACATGGTGATGATCAGATGGAGTTGAGGACAGAAGGAAAGCATGGGGCAGATAGCAGCAAGGGTGGTAGAGTCAGTTTTGGAAGAATGAGTGAGGTGAGGAGGATGAAGAATTAATAGTTGACGAGTTAAAAACAGGAGTTGAAAGAAAGTTCGCAAACACAGAGAACAGCAGTTTGAACGAAATAAAAAAGCCTCAAAGGGGGAACCCTGTCTGTCCCAGGGCTTGTCTGAGAGCAAGGACGAGAACGCAGAGAAAATTGACACAGACACGGCATACACCGCAAAAAAAATTCAAAGTTCCTACATGACAATAAAGGGGTTCGAGTTACAGCTGAAAACTTTTTTCTGGACCTCAGACTATTTATCGGCTCTGCCCGTCTCCGTTTAAAAAAGCGAGGTGAGCCCGGACAGCTCGGTTTCTTCACTGACCAGGAAATCTTTCAACTTAGAAAACTGGTTTCAGCGTTTAAAAAACAACTCGCTGAGGAGGACGAATGTTTTTCTTTCATCTGCTTTTTACTCAACCTGCTTTTACCCCTCACCGTTCAGTCTCTTCGCTCTTTTATTTTCAACATGGAGACTTTTAAAATTGCCACGCTCAATATAAATGGAGCGAGACAGGACTTAAAAAGAGCCACGATTCTTGTGTGATTGATGTGAAGAAACTAAATATTGTTTTTATTCAGGAGACACACGTACCATGGACAATGAAGGTGAGTGGAGGAGGGAATGGAACGAACGGGTGTTTTTTAGTCACAAAAGTGCCAATAGTGGGGGGGGGCGGAGTTTTATTCTGCCGAGATTTTAACCCGGTTTCTGTACACACTGAAGATGTGATGGCGGGACATATTTTAAAAGTTACAGCAGAGCTGGAAAGAATCAAGGTTTTGTTTTTAAACGTTTACGCTTCAACCGCAGGCACAGAGGGACTCCTGTTTTTAAGCGCCCTGGATGATGTGATCCAGAGGTGCGGTCGGAATGAGTACCTGAATACCGTGGGAATTTTAATTGTACTGAAAATCATCTTTTAGATCGGAACCACCCCGAACATTCAGGAAACTTACTGAGACACACGAACTTTTAGACGTCTGGAGAAATTTTTATGGCAACAGCCGACGGTACACCTGGCTCCACTCAAGGGATGGACTACTGTCCATGGCCAGGCTCGACAGGTTTTATTGTTTTAAACATCATTTTAATGGTTTTAAGAACTGTTCAATTGGGCCCGTGGAATTCTTAGACCATTCTTTGGTCGAGTGCTGTTTTAATCAATAACATCAGATGTGGAAGTGCGTACTGGCACTTCAACACAGCACTCCTATCTGAGCACGGTTTTAAGAAAGCTTTTACTATTTTTTGGGAAAGTTTTAGACAGACAGAGTGGTTTTAGTTCTTTACAGCAGTCATGGGACATCAGGAAAAAACAAAATTAACTCTCTGTGCCTGCAGTACAGGTCCTTCTAAAAAAATTAGCATAAAGTTCAATTATTTTCTGTAATGTACTGATAAACATTCGACGTTCATATATTTTAGATTCATTACACACAACTGAAGTAGTTAAAGCCTTTTTTTTGTTTTATTATTGATAATTTTGGCAAAAAAGTAAAGAAAAACCAAAAATCCTTCTCAAAAAGTGAGCATATTTCATCCGACCAATAAAAAGGTGTTTTTAATACAAAAAAGGTCAACCTTCAAATAATTATGTTCAGTTATGCACTCAATACTTGGTCGCAGAAATGACTGCTTCAATGCAGCGTGGTATGGAGGCAATCAGCCTGTGGCACTGCTGAGGTGTTACGGAGGCCCAGGATGCTTCGATAGCGGCCTTAAGCTCATCCACAGTGTTGGGTCTGGTGTCTCTCAACTTTCTCTTCACAATATCCCACAGATTCTCTATGGGCTTCAGGTCAGGAGAGTTGGCAGGCCAATTGAGCCCAGTGATACCATGGTCAGTAAACCATTTAGCAGTGGTTTTGGCACTGTGAGCAGGTGCCAGGTCGTGCTGAAAAATGAAATCTTCATCTCCATAAAGCTTTTCAGCAGATGGAAGCATGAAGTGCTCCAAAATCTCCTGATAGCTAGCTGCATTGACCCCGCCCTTGATAAAACACAGTGGACCAACACCAGCAGCTGACATGGCACCCCAGACCATCACTGACTGTGGGTACTTGACACTGGACTTCAGGCATTTTGGCATTTCCTTGTCCCCAGTCTTCCTCCAGACTCTGGCACCGCGATTTCCGAATGACATGCAAAATTTGCTTTCATCCAAAAAAAGTACTTTGGACCACTGAGCAACAGTTCAGTGCTGCTTCTCTGTAGCCCAGGTCAGCCGCTTCTGCCGCTGTTTCTGGTTCAAAATTGGCTTGACCTGGGGAATGCGGCACCTGTAGCCCATTTCCTGCACACGTCTGTGCACGGTGGCTCTGGATGTTTCTACTCCAGACTCAGTCCACTGCTTCCACAGGTCCCCCAAGGTCTGGAATTGGCCCTTCTTTCACTTTTTCCTTCCCACAGACGTCCCACTGAGGTGCCTTGATAGAGCACTCTGGGAACAGCCTATTCACTCAGAGATTTCTTTCTGTGTCTTACCCTCTTGCTTGAGGGTGTCAATGATGGCCTTCTGGACAGCAGTCAGGTCGGCAGTCTTACCGATGATTGTGGTTTTGAGTAATGAACCAGGCTGGGAGTTTTTAAAAGCCTCAGGAATCTTTTGCAGGTGTTTAGAGTTAATTGGTTGATTCAGATGATTAGGTTAATAGCTCGTTTACACTACCTGAACATGATATGCTCATTTTTTGAGATCGGAATTTTGGGTTTTCATGAGCTGTATGCCAAAATCATCAGAATTAAAACAATAAAAGACCTGAAATATTTCAGTTGGTGTGCAATGAATCTAAAATATATGAAAGTTTAATTTTTATCAGTACATTACAGAAAATAATGAACTTTATCACAATATGCTAATTTTTTGAGAAGGACCTGTGTACTCGCAATGTCTCCAGGAACTTGGTCAGATCCATGAAGGATTTGGAGATGGAAATGGTGGAGCTGCAAATTCTGGCTGACTCCACAGGAGAAAGAAGACATTTTGAAGTCTTCAAAGCCAAAATGCGTATGTTAGCTGAGTTGCTAGGCGTACCCACCAGGGGCGCTGTGGTACGTGGTAGATTTCAAAATGTTGCTCTGATGGACACTCCCTCTCACTTTCTCTTTGGGCTGGAAAAGAAAAACGGGCAGTGGAGGCTGATACACTGTCTGCGTTCTGGAGATGGACGGCTAATCCAGGACACTGCAGACATAGGCAGGTACATAGCAGGTTTCTATGATGAATTATATCAGTGCGAATTATAACAGTGGGTATACACGGTCTGCCGGCCGACTTCAATAAAGCCTTCTGGGCAGTGATCGGTGAGGACCTGCTGGACGTTCTCAGGGACAGTCTGCTGAAAGGCCGGCTCTCCTTCATTTGCAGGAGAGCAGTCCTCACCCTCCTGCCAAAGAAGGGGGACCTGCAAAATTTCTAAAACTGGCAACCAGTGTCCCTCCTCTGTACCAACTACAAACTCCTTTCCAAGGTCCTGGCAAACAGGTTGAGGAAAGTGATGGAACGGGTCGTTCATGTAGACCAGACCTACCGTGTATTGGGCAGGCTGATAACAGACAATGTCTTTTTAATTCGGGATGTTTTGGACCTCTCCAATTCATTGAGAATGAAACTTGGTCTAATTTCTCTGGACAAAGAAAAGGCATTTGATTGGGTTGAGCATGCGTACTTATGGCATACACTAGTGGGTTTTGGGCTCAGCTCTGGTCTCATTGCCTGGATTCGGACCTTGTATGGAGACACTGACAGTATATTAAAAATCAACAGTGGTTTGACGGCTCCTTTTAAAGTGCAGAGGGGTATCAGGCAGGGTTGCCCCCTGTCGGGCATGCTGTACTCCTTTGCAATAGAGCCTCTCCTGCACCGATTCAAAACGGGTCTCTCTGGTTTTAATGTCCCGGACTGCGAGTCGGTTTTTAAACTGTCCGCATATGTGGACGATCTTATCATTGCCGTTACTGACTAGAGAGACGTTAATTTTTTAACTGATACTGTTAAAGCTTTTAGAGACATTTCATCAGCCAAGATAAACTGGAGAAAAGCAAAGCTCCGTGGGTGGGGACGAGCCGTGAGGTATCGTACTGCCGGGCGGTCTTACCTGGTAAAAAGGTGGAATCAAGTACCTGGGAATCTACCTTGGCGATCGAAATAATGTAAATAAAAATTGGGAAAATGTTTTCGAGAAAGTGGGAGGAGTCTAAAAATATGGAAATGGATTTTACCGAAAATGTCTTTTAAAGGTCGTGTTTTAATTATTAACAATCTGGTTGCTTCCATGCTGTGGCACCGTCTCTCCTGCATGGATCCCCCTTTGACCCCTCTCGCGAAAGTCCAGGCCGAGATCGTCAGCTGTTTCTGGGACAAGCTGAATTGGGTCCTGCAGAGTGTCCTCTTTCTCTCCAAAGAGGAAGGGGGACACGGTCTTATCCATCTGGCCGGCAGAGAAGCAACATTCAGGCTCCAATTCATCCAGAGACTGCTGACCGGACCAAGAGACTTGGTGTGGAGGCTCACACTGTGAGCAGTTCTGGCCCGGTGCCGGGAGCTGGGACTGCGGGACTCTCTCTTTATAATGGACTTCAGCACACAAGATCTGGAAAAACTTTTAGGAGACGATGCCGGAGTGTTTGTCCGGGGAGAGTCGGTCCTTCCGGAGCCTCAGCATGTTTTCTAGTTGTCTCACTGAAGAACAAACACGTGACTTGGTGTGGTGACGTGGGCCACCACAAACTTCTCTGTGACGGACGGTCCAGCAGACTGTCGCACATTAAAACGAGTTCCACAGACAACAGGTTCCTTTAAAATCCAGAAGCATGAGCCGTGTGCCTGTGTTCTGTTCTTTTTAAAAAGTCCCCAGGCACACGGCTCATGCTTCTGGATTTTAAAGGAACCTGTTGTCTGTGGAACTCGTTTTAATGTGCGACAGTCTGCTGGACCGTCCGTCACAGAGAAGTTTGTGGTGGCCCACGTCACCACACCAAGTCACGTGTTTGTTCTTCAGTGAGACAACTAGAAAACATGCTGAGGCTCCGGAAGGACCGACTCTCCCCGGACAAACACTCCGGCATCGTCTCCCAAACTGACAGCGTTTTACCCCCCAGAGACACAAACCCTTTTCCCGTCAAGGGCCTCGTCCCGGATTTTAAGGACTGCTCTGGTTGGTTTTTAGAACATGGTGTGTCAGGGCCTATACAGATGTGTAACACCTCAGGGAAAATAATGTGCAGACTGATGGAGAAAGTGTTAAATAAAGAGAAACTGAAGGGTCGGACCGACACACCATGAAGAGTCCACCTGGGTTTGAAACTAGAAGTGGACCCCTCATGGAGAGCGCTGTACAAACCACCGCTAACAAAGAGGGGTGGTGCCATACAGTGGAGGATTTTACGTGGCGCTGTGGCTGTTAATAGTTTTGTATACATTTTTAATCCGGGTGTTGATGGAAGGTTTCAGTTCTGTTCCCTCAGAGAGACGGTGTTCCATTGTTTTATGGACTGCAGCAGGCTGCAGGTTCTGTTTATGTGGTTGTCGAGGCTGTTCTGTACTCTTGGTGTGGTTTTTACGAAACACATTTTTATTCTGGGTTTTAGATACCAACAAAAAAAGAAGGCCAAGTGCCAACTGCTGAACTTTCTCCTGGGCCAATCAAAAGTGGCCGTCTACCTGAGCAGGAGGAGAAAAGGGGAGGGTTCACTGGACTGTGATATTAAAACCATTTTAATCAGAATGAAGAAGAGCAGGTTGATGATTGATCTTAATTATTATAGTTTATTATAATCATATTATAATTATTATAGTTTAATGAAAGATTTGGAGTCCTGTGAGAAAGTGTGCTGTGTAAATGATGGTTGATGTTCTGTGAAGGAAGAGAAGCTGCTGTTTTTACCAATATTGTGTTTGAGGGACTGACTGATCATTAAAGAACGATTTATTATGAGATTTTCTTGTTCTTTAGGGGGTTTTTTGTTTTTTGTTTTTTTTTTGTTTTTACTTTTTTCATTTTTCTATCTATGTATTTTTGTGTGTAGTGTAGTTTATTTTCTACATTAATTCATTTAATGTACCCTTTCAGTTCATGCTTAAAAACTAGTGTTTGCTTTTGTGTTTCCTTTTAAAAATCTCTGTCCCTCTCATTTTATTTCTTTGTCTGTCTTTCTCTCTCTCTCTCTCTCTTCTGTATGTGTTTGTGGGGTAGAGAGACACAGAGAGGGAGAGAGAGCAAGTGTGTGTGTGTGTGTGTGTGTGTGTGTGTGTGTGTGTGTGTGTGTGTGTGTGTGTGTGTGTGTGTGTGTGTGTGTGTGTGTGTGTGTGAGAGAGAGAGAGAGAGAGAGAGAGAGATAAAGTGTGTATGTGTGTGTGAAAGAGAGAGAGAGAGTGTGTGTGTGTGTGTGAGAGAGAGAGAGAGAGAGAAGAGAGAGAGAGAGAGAGAGAGAGAGCCAGTGTGTGTGCGTGCGTGTGTGTGTGTGTGTGTGTGTGTGTGTGTGTGTGTGTGTGTGTGTGAGAGCAAGAGAGGGAGAGAGAGAGAGAGAGAGAGAGAGAGAGAGAGAGAGAGAGAGAGAGAGCCAGTGAATTTCACGGGGATGTGTGTGTGTGTGTGTGTGTGTGTGTGTGTGTGTGTGTGTGTGTGTGTGTGTGTGTGAGAGAGTGTGTGTCTGAGTATGTATGTGTGTAGGTGGGATGGAAAAGCTTTTGGGGTTGAAAGTTTTCACATGAATTAGTAATTCTGACAAAGTCAATATTACAATATGTCCTTTAATTTGTAAGCAGTTCTTGAATGTGTGTATGTGATGCTATAATAAGATGTGTGTGTGTGTGTTCTCTGGATACTCGCGTGCATTTTACTGAAACAGATCCACGTTATACACATGTGTGAAACTTAAAAAAACAACAACCCAGAATGCTGTAGATGTGGGGTGAAGTAATAGCTCGGGTGGCGGGGTGGACAAATCTTCCACCAACAGGAGAAGTAAGGCATCTCCTTCCCTCCGCTAGCCTGTGGGAGATCCTTGGGCAAGATGGAGCACCCCCTTAGCCCCCCGTGCCAGGGTTTCGGTGAAGTCACGGAGTTGCATGGCACGAGTTTTCCTGTTGCCTTGCGGGTCGGCCTTGGATGGCTAAGGCTAAGGGAGTAAACTCCGACAGAAAATCCGGAGTGGAGCCCGTAGGCGGTTAGAAGGTGTATCTCGTCCCTTTCCGGCAACTCCTGCACCCTCGATGAGTCTCCAACTGTCTTGACTCTGTCTTGCCGTGGGGTCAGGCTCATCAGGACGAGAGAGTGAGGCTGGTGCTGTGCAAGCCTCTTTTATTTTAATCCAAGTTCAGCGCAAGTCATGGCAACACCTCCATGGACAACCCTTTACCCTCAAAGTCCTGTGGCGATGGGGGAGTGGCTAAGCAGCGGCTCAGGCCATAGGGTCGTTCTTCTCTGATCGGGACAGCAGGGAAGTTCGGCAGCCCCCTGAGCGACCAGGCAGTCCTATTTAGGATAGCTCTGCCTGCCTCCATAGCCTGAGGACAGAGCTAGAAAAGGTGCTCTAAACATAGCCTGTTTCACAACCACCTGGCCAGCATACCACCGCTGGCGGGTTCCCATCTTGCGGTCAAAATCACAAGAAAATATTCAAGAAAATGTTCAAGCTCACCCTTGTGTCATGGAACATTAGAATTCTTCTCGACTCAACCACCAGAAAGACGTACGGCCCTCGTAGCCAGAGAACTCGCCCGCTACAACATCGACATTGCAGTCCTCAGCGAAACACGCTTTCCCGATAAAGGCCAGCTCAGTGAGATTGGAGGCGGGTATACCTTCTTTTGGAGCAGCCGCTGCAGTGAAGAGCAACGTGAGGCTGGTGTCGGCTTTGCGATTAAAGACCATCTCGTACGGAAACTTGATTGTATACCAGAGGGCCTCAACGATCACCTCATGAAACTCAAGTTCCCCCTGGGCAGGGGGAGATCCGCTACCCTCATTAGCGCCTACACTCCCACCATGGCAAACCCGGAAGACGCTATGGAGGGGTTCTCTGAAGAACTGGATGCCCTCATCTCCACTGTTCCGCAGGCGGACAAGCTCCTACTCCTTGGCGACTTTAACGCCCGTGTAGGTCGAGACCACCAGGCATGGGAAGGAGTCCTCAGACCCCGTGGAGTAGGGAAATGAAACAGTAAGATAAGATAAGATAAGATAAGATACAGCTTTATTAATCTCACAATGGAGAAATTCACTGTTACAGGCTCTTGAGGTACCATCAGTAGGGGGTGCAAAAATAGATACAAGTACGAACATACACACATACATATATAAGTAAATAAATAAATAGATACATAAATAGTATAAATTACTAAACAATAAAAGAAAAGAATGGAGCAACTTTATAGATTGGCCTATATTAAAGTGTAATGTATCTGAGTGCAGAGTAGATGGGTTGATATGGTTCACAGTCAGTGGGGTAGATGTGGTTGATTAAAGTGCACGGGTTTTTATTGCACATAACCGGTATTTTCACAGACAGTTACAAAGTGGCGTTGTACAGTCTGGATAGCGGTGGGAATGAACGACCTGCGGTGGCGCTCCTTCCTGCACTGAGGATGTCTCAGTCGTCCACTGAAGGAGCTGCTTAGCTCCTCGACAGTCTGGTGCAGTGGGTGAGAGCTGTTGAACAGGATGGATGTGAGCTTTGCTACCATCCTCCTCTCACTCACCTCCTCCACAGAGTCCAGTGGGCAGCCGAGGACAGAGCTGGCCCTCCTGACCAGCTTGTTCAGTCTCTTTCTGTCCCGCTCTGTGCTGCCCGGGGCCCAGCAGATGGCAGCGTAGAGGATTGCAGAGGCTACCACAGAGTAATAAAAAGTCCTGAGCAGAGGTCTGCATATGCCGAAGGACCCGAGTCTCCTCAGAAGGTGGAGGCGACTCTGGCCCTTCTTGTACAGGGCGTTGGTGTTGTGGGACCAGTCCAGTTTATTGTTAAGGTGAACACCCAGGTACTTGAAACTGTCCACTGTCTCAATGTCCTGTCCCTGGATGTTCACTAGTAAATGTGTGTGTGTGTGTGTTTGAGTGTTTCTCCTGAAGTCGACCACCATCTCCTTCGTCTTCCTAGTGTTCAAGCACAGGTGGTTGCGCTCACACCAGTCCACGAAGTCGACGATGACCGACCGGTACTCCAGCTCGTTCCCCTCTGACACACGGCCCACGATGGCGGAGTCGTCCGAGAACTTCTGGAGGTGGCAGCTGTTTGTGTTATATATGAAGTCCGAGGTATTGATGTTAAAAAGGAAGGGTGAGAGGACGGTGCCCTGCGGTGCCCCCGTGCTACAGACTACCACCTTTGACTTACAGCCGCGCAGCCGCGCGTACTGTGGACGGTTAGTAAGGTAGTCAATAATCCAGGCAGCAAGATGCCCGTCCACTCCCACGTCCTCCAGCTTCCCCGCAGACGCCGCTGGCCTGATGGTGTTGAAGGCGCTGGAGAAGTCAAAGAACATGACCCTCACAGCGCTGCCGGCGATCTCCAGGTGGGTGAGTGCCCGCTGCAGAAGGTAGATGACGGCATCTTCTACTCCGATGTTGGGCCTGTAGGCAAACTGCAGCGGGTCTAGGGTGGGGCTCACCATAGAGCGGAGGTGTTCAAGGAGGAGCCTTTCCATGATCTTAATGAGGTGGGAGGTCAGGGCGACAGGTCTGTAGTGGGCTGGTTCCTTCGCTTGTGCTGTTTTGGGAACCGGAACCACACAGGAGGTCTTCCAGAGGACTGGAACCTTCTCCAGGCTGAGGCTCAGGTTGTACAGGTAGCATAGTACCACACAGAGCTGGTCTGCGCAGGTCCTCAGCAGCCTGGGACTGATGCCATCAGGTCCTTCAGATTTCCTCTGATTTAGTCGCCTCAGCTGTCTCCTCACCTGGTCTGATGTGAGGGAGAGGGGGCTGGGGTGGGCTGCAGAGGGAGGGGATGTGTCTGTCAGGCTGTAGCAGTCAAGTGAAGTTGGCCTGGGGAGGGGGGAGGTGTCAGCTGGTCTAGAGACGTGTGAAGAGAGGGGGGGACGGGGAGGGGTGCAGAGGGGGAGGGGGGAGAATCAAACCTGTTGAAGTAGCAGTTTAATTCATCCGCCCAGCGCTGGTCACCATCAGCTGTCCCTCTGACACCCTGCCCAAATCCAGACATGGTCTTTAGTCCTCTCCAGACGTCCCGCACGTTGTTCTGAGCCAGCTTCTCCTCCATCTTCTTCCCATAGTCCTTCTTTGCCCTCCTGATCCTCCACTGGAGCTCACGCTGGACCTTCTTCTGCTCCTCTCTGTCCCCCGAGATGAAAGCCCTCTTTTTCTGGTTCAGGAGGACTTTGAGCTCAGGGGTGACCCATGGGTGGTTGTTGGAGAAGCACCGTACTCTCCGTGTTGGCACGGTGCTGTCCACGCAGAAGTTCATGTAGTCGGTGATACAGTGTGTGAGGCCGTCGATGTCATCACCAAAGGAGTTACAGAGCATGCTCCAGTCTGTGGTCTGGAAACAGTCCCTAAGCCTCTCGTTGGTCTCCTCGGTCCACACTTTCACAGACCTCTTCTGTGCAGGTTCCTTTCGCACCCTGGGTGTGTATTGGGGGAGCAGGTAGACCAGGTTGTGGTCTGAGCGTCCCAGTGGGGGGAGGGGGGAGGAGCTGTAAGCGTCCTTCACATTTGCATACAGTAAGTCCAGTGTTTTATTGTCTCTTGTGGCGCACTTCACGTATTGCGTGAACGTCGGAAGAGAGGCGGAGAGAGGGGCGTGGTTAAAGTCCCCGCTGATCAGAATCATGGCGCGGGGGTGACGAGTCTGTGTCTGATTAA
>CM045734.1:62636063-62741063 GCA_024760905.1 Plotosus lineatus
CGAAGGTGGAGGATTTTAAGTACTTAGGCTCAACAATCCAGAGCAATGGAGAGTGTGGAAAAGAGGTGAAGAAGCGTGTGCAGGCAGGCTGGAATGGTTGGAGAAAAGTATCCGGTGTGATGTGCGATAGGAGAGTGTCAGCAAGAATGAAGGGAAAAGTGTACAAGATGGTGGTGAGGCCAGCGATGTTGTATGGCTTAGAAACAGTGGCGCTGAGGAAAAGGCAGGAGGCAGAGCTGGAGGTAGCGGAGATGAAAATGTTGAGGTTCTCCCTGGGAGTAACGAGGATGGATAGGATCAGAAATGAGTATATCAGAGGGACAGCCCACGTAAGATGTTTTGGAGACAAAGTCAGAGAGGCTAGATTGAGATGGTTTGGACATGTACAGAGGAGGGATAGTGAGTATATTGGCAGTAGGATGCTGAGGTTGGAACTACCAGGCAGAAGGCCTCGAGGAAGACCGAAGAAGAGATTTATGGATGTGGTGAAGGAAGACATGAAGGTCGTTGGAGTCAGAAAAGAAGATGCGGAGGACAGGGTGAGGTGGAGGCGGATGATTTGCTGTGGCGACCCCTGAAGGGAGCAGCCGAAAGTAAAAGAAGAAGAAGAAGAAGACTTGGAGTCCTCCTCATGAGACAAAGTCTTGTCTCCCAACTCAGATGGAGCGATTCGATTCAGGTTTCGATTCAGCTTTCAATTAAGTTTTATGTGTATGGCTTTTTTACAATTGACATTGTCGCAAAGCAGCTTCACACTGTAAAAGTAGAAGTTAACAAAGTACAAAAAAGTTTAAACATTCAAGCAATCTAGCCTCAGTTAAGCAGACTCTCATCCTGGTCAAATACTCAGTTGTGAACAGTTCCAGTGCATGATGGTCACTTTCTGATGAACCACATCATCTGCAAAAATCAGGGATGCAATCCTGAGTGTACACCCTCCTCCCTGTGACTAAGCCACAAACAGAAGCAGTGACAAGGGTGGAGTGACCCTGCAGTGACCCTGGTGGAGTCCGACACAAACTGGAAATAAGATTACAAAGCCCTGAGTTAACCTTTGGCTGAAAGTGGCCTGATACCAGTTCTCAGAATCAGAATACTTTATTGATCCCGGAGTAAATTGCACACAGTTGCTCCATACAAGTAAGAATGAGATTAAAATAAATTCTCAATAAAGAAAAATTCCAAATATACTAGTATATACAATGGTACCTTGACTTATGAAATTAATCCGTTCTGAGGGCAAGCACGGAAATCAAAATGTTCAGAGATAAAATAAAAATTCCCATCGGAAATAATAGAAAACCAATTAATTCGTTCCAACCCCCTCCCAAACTCATATAACCTGACACAAACACATATATTTGACCTATTAAAAATAAACATGTAAAAACAATAAATATTTATTATTATTATTATTAATAATAATAATAATAACAATAATAATTCATAAATAACAATAAAACAATAATAAATAATAAGTCAACTAACCCTTCCGATCCGAATTTTGTGCATGAGCACGATACTAATGCCAATGAGGAAAATCTCGTGGTGAGCTCCCACAAGGCCAGTGCTTTGCAAATAGTGGGGTGTGATGCCAGTGGGGGCATGATGTGATGCCGGATGGGGGGGGTGTATGACCCTGGGGGACATGCTTTTTCCATACTGTACTACAATTGAATGCAGTTGTGCATCCTTTACAGTAGGTGGCAGTGGCACTCTGACTGTGTACCCTATGGTCTAGGGAAAAAGCAACGAACAAACGATATGAAGTGCAGTAAACACTATTTGTATTCACACACGTGGGGAGCTAGGGAGGGCATGAAATGTTTTTTTTTCTTCCTATAGGGGGCATCACAAAAATAATTGAGAAGCACTGCACAATGTGTTCTCAGAGTTCAGTTCAGTTCATTTTCTGTACCCGCTTAATCCTAATTTAGGTCGCGGGGAGGCTGGTGCCCATCCCATCCAACTTCGGGCAAGGGCAGAGTACACCCTGGACAGCTCGCCAGGCCATCGCAGGGCGGAAACACGCTGACGGCTTTGCAGCCTACTCTTGTCGAAAGTCAGCAATGGTTCTTTTACATGCCTCACACCATAGACAGTGAGAGACATGGCCGACCTTTGATAACCCAGTTAGCTCCACTGGGGGGGGGGGGGCAGTGACAACCTTGTGCAGAGTGGAACTCGAACCCCCAACCTTTGGATCAGCGATCCAGCACCCTATACCACTAGACCACCACTGCCCCGCTGTTATCAGAGTGTGGAGGCATAAATGTAGAAGAATACAAGGCTTATTGGCCTGGAAAAGCCATTTCACCCAGCAGAGCTTGTAAATCCAAATTTTGCTCGTTGGGTAGGGCAGTTTTTTGGCGGGATTGAAGCTCATACCATGGAAAATTCATTATAATAGACACTTGTAAGTCAAGCTACCACTGTAATTTTGTTTAGTAACAGATCATAAAAAACTCAAAGATGTGCACTGTGCAGTCCTGACAAAATATTCATCCGTTTCAGCATTTTTTATCGGTTTTTGCCACACAACCATGAACTGAAATGGATATTTGAGTACAGTCGGCCCCCTACTTACGGAATGAATCCGTTCCAGCACCTTTTTTGCAACGCGGGAGATTCGTCAGTGTGGGCCGCATTTTACATGTGAAACACCTGATTCGTTTCAAGACTCCCAAGACTACCCCATGAACTCTGTGTTAGAAGTAAAAGAAAATTATTTATTAAACCATTTTATTAACATATTTATTAATTAAACCATTGTTAAACATTTTTTATTAACACACACACACACACACACACAAACACACACACACACACAATACAGTACACATTAAATGTGTATTGTATACACATTAAATGTTTATTGTAGCCCTGCGGGCCACGTCCACAAGACATGGAATTCAAAGCGCATTCCCTGCTTGACAGATCGGAGGTCCAAACTCAACTTTAACTTGGTTCCTTGAGGGATCAGAATTCCAGATGAGCTCACATGTGCCACATTTATTAAACATTTACTGAATTAAACAACTTAAAAAACTAAACTAAAAACTAAAGAGTTAAGCCTCCTTCTGTCTCTCTCTCTCTCTCTCTCTCTCTCTCTCTTTCTCACACACACACACACACACACACACGCACACACACACACACACACACACACACACACACACACACACACACACTCACACGGATGGGATGTTTTATTTAAAGCGGAATTACAGTACCTGTTTGAAAGATCAGAGATCCTCACTGTATTTCCGCTTTAAGGTTTCCTTCTGGTTCAGTATTGTCCCAAATGTACAGGGGTTTCGGCGATAATGAAATACTCTATAATGCTGCATGATCAATCTCAAAACAAGCCAACAGTCAACTCTCCTTCACTTGTGTGACAAACAGGAAGTATGTGTCACGTTCAGCTGCATCATCCCTCCTAGCCAATGGGAGGCCAGTGGGGTGGGATGTTGGGAGACAGCTAATGAGAGAGCAACTCGCGCATCATGTGAAATTTTGATTGGTGCGTTTGAATTTTGAATGGCGCTTTTTGTAAGAGGAGGTTGTTTTTGTATCCCGGGGACGAAAACTTAGGAAAATGTTTTTCATAACCCGGGATTTTCATACCCAGGGGATTTTATAAGTTAGGGGCCGACTGTATTTATCAATTGATTTAAACAAATTGGCAACCACATTGAAGATACAAAATATGTTACTGGGAAGGAAACAAGGAGTTTTTATATGTGTTTAAACCCCCCACCCAAATCACTGTGTTGCAGAGCCACCTGAAGCAGACACATCTACCGGTCTCTTTGGACTGATGAGCTTTGCACATTGCACCACTGGGATTTTTGTATATTCTTTAAGGCATAACTGCTCTGGCTTGTTCAAGAATTTGCCTGTATTCAGTATCATTCATCACTTCTTCAATAGTGACCAGCTTCCAAATGCCTGACAATGAATAAACATCCCCACATCATGATACCACCACCATGCTTCACAGTACGGATGGTGTTTTCAGAGTGATTTCCTCCATTTTAATCTGATCAGAGGACCATGTTCCATGTGTTTGGAAAGTGTCCTATTGGCATGCTGGATTATTTTTTCTGTCTTTAAATCCCTTTGAGTGAGTGAGTGAATGATCGCTTTATGTCCTGCCAACAATTTTTTTTCAGCTATAAACAGGACAAGAACAAATTTGAATCCAACACTTCTAAGGTAGAAACACTCTGACAGCAATCAAATGGGCTAGTTTTTAAGAACAATAGCAATGATTCTTTTACATGCCTTGGGCTACAGACAGTGAGAGACATGGCTGGCTTTCAGGGGGTACAGCAGTGACAACCAGATGAAAGTGGAGCTTGAACACCCGACCTTCGTATCAGTAAGCCAGCACTCTATCAACAGGTGTAGTCCTGTGGACAGATAAGCCATTGTCATCTGTGAAGCTTTATAGTTCCTTTATAGTTACCTTTGATTTATTTGTTGTCTTCTGGATTTAATAATGCTATGTGGGATTTTTGTGGTTTTAGATATTTTTTCTAATCAAATCCTGATTTGCATGTCTTCAAAACCTTGATGCTGAGCTGTTTGGAAAGCTCCATGGCTGTCATGTTACTTCTTGATTGGTGGTGTTGCAGACTCTGGGACCTTTAGAACAGGTGTGCATAGAGATCATGTGACACTTAGATTGTATATAGGGGACCTTCATTCATTCATTCATTTTCTGAACAGCTTAATCCTAATTAGGGTTGCTGGGAGGCTGGCGCCCATCTCAGCCAAATCTGGGCAAGGGCGGGGTATACCTGGGGCAGCTTGCTAGGCCATCTCAGGGCCAACATTCACACAACCATTAATACTCACACTCACGCCTCGGGGTAATTTGAACAGCCAGTGAACCTACTGTGCATGTTTTTGGACTGTGGGAGGAAACCGGAGTAATCAGAGGAAACCCACGCAAGCATGGGGAGAACATGCAAACTACACACAGAAACACCCACGCTGGGAATCGAACCCAGGACCTTCTTATCGTGAGGCGGACGTGCTAACCACTACACCACCACCACTACAGAGGACCGTGTTTAAATAATTATGTGACTTATTTAGCAAAATAGAAAAATAGAAAAATGCCAGTGGAAGAATAGTCTTGTTAGGCACTGTAACAGTCATAGCATAATTTATTTTGAAGATTTAAAGACTTTATGTTTCCATCCATCAGTCTTATCCTGCTACATGTTCACATCTTTAGGCTTGAGTTTCACATATTCTATCTTTCTCTAATCGAATCAGTCAAAAAGAGAGGAAAAGAGAGAGCGAGAGAGCAGATACTGACATGCTCACATCTTTATAATAGAAGAGGAAATGAAGTCGAGTTCTGTCTGTTACTGAAGTAAAAAATGGACTTATTTATCAACCGCATTACAGGCTGCAGAAACTTGTCCTGCAGTCGTTCATCCTCGGAATCAACTGAATAAACACTTCTCCTTAAGATGCCTTTACAAACCTTTAAGGACATATGAAAGATTACCCAGAATACCGTTTCAGTGTTTCAGCACTTCAGTGGAAAATCCCCAGGGGAAGTAGAATCGATTGCCTGAGACAGATATGGATTTATTTTTTCTTTGCCCTTGCAGTGGGGTTTTAGACCAAATAGGATTTAAAACAGGATTAAAGCTAATGGTGTTTGACGCCGGCTGCCCTGCTGCGCTCAGCTTTAACACACTGACATTTCTAAAGGTTGTTCGATTCCAGGCAACGATGGAGTAAAGGCCATGGAGAAAATGGCTTTTTGAAAGAGCCAGGAACAGTAACACACACTCCAGCAAGGATGTGTTTCTTCGGGCCATTCAGAGGATGGTAAATCTCTGAGAAAGGAGCCGAGGAAAACACATAGCGTTTATTTAGTGCACTTGATCTCCCTGTTGTCCTGCTCTTAACGAGAGAGACTCTGACAAGGAAAGTTCTATCTGTACCTCTACAATAAAAAAAAAACCCACTGATCCCACATATCCTTCTGTTAATGCTTTCACATACTGGGACCAAAGTTGTTGGGTGGGTTTACGACCATGCCCTAAATACCCCCAAGAGTTTGTCATTAACTTTATCCCTCATAACATCTGACTCGCCAGACATGAAAGCTTTTAAACCATCCATATCATCCATCCATTTTCTGAACCGCTTAATGCTAGGAGGATTACTGGAAGACGGGAGCCTATCTCACCCAATTTTCGGCAATGGCCTGTAAGTACAGGAAGAATATGCAAACTTCAAGCTCCACCCTCACTGAATATAGGCAGACATAGTAATCAGCCGCCGTGCTGCTTGGATTTAAACCCATACCCTTACAATTCCCAAGATGTATTGTAGCATTACACCAGTAAGAGGTGATGTTATATAAAAGAAAAACACTTAAATGCTCCAGAAAACAAGAACAAAATGATAGTATTTTAGTGAAACAAAGAGCTCGGACCCCATAAAAGCACCATGTAGCTTTAGCCTCTATGGGAAGTGTTTTCTGTTTATCTTGTGACGCTGTCATTAAAGATTCAATATCAATATAGAAGTCAAAGGCTGCTCGAAACATGAGGGACATCAATCATCAATCCTGCTTTTTGCATTTTTCACCCAGGTGTTTGAAACGACAGATGTTCATGCGTTCATAGCTGATGAATCCAAGAATAACACACGGGTGAACCTAAGCACATGATGTGTTTCGAATATAAAGCGGGATAAATGAAAAAGCCGAGACTTGCGATGTTTCCTCCCGCCGTGTTATTATTGTTTGGAGGAAGCGAGAGCGTTTCCTCAGATGGTCTTTCATTTCACACAGAGCAGCAGGGCCTGATTGCACCGACAATAAATTGTTCCCAGTAATAACCACCTACTCAAACTCATCACCAACCAGAGCCTGATTTGATTTTGTGCCGTCGTAATCTTGACACCAGACCTGCATTTGCATTTTCCATTAAAAACCTGAATGACATGGCGAATAGCAGAGAACAGAACTGAGAATGAAGTTTATCGTTTCTGTGTGAGCATAAACTGGATGCGAGTGATCATGTTTGGTTAACCAGCAGAGGCACATAACCACAGATAGAAGAAGACTGGATATGCGATGACCAGCACGCCGGTAAGACATTGTTTCTGAGAAAATTGGGAGCAGATGCCTCAAGATGGAAAAACGTGATTCCAGGTGATGCATCCACAAGGTGCACGACCAGCAGACCACAGACTCAAATCCAGGTTAATGGACGCAGCCATCCATGATTGGGAGTCCATGCTGCTTTGACTGAGCTCTAACAGCGGGGAGGGATGGGGTACATTCACCTCCCTGTCACCCAAAGTGATCACCAGCTAATTACGGCCATCTGTGAGCTCATGCAAACTAGGGGGTGGACTGTACATTTCTTGTGTGTGTGTGTGTGTGTGTGTGTGTGTGTGTGTGTAAGGCCACTCCTGAATATGCATGAGTTGCATATTAAATAAAAAAAATATTTAATCTTATGGAATGTTCATGAATGAGGTGAGAAGAAAAATTACCGAAAAATACAAATGTCTTCTCAAGGCAAACTTCATGGTATTGATGATTTCTTTTTCAGCTGAGCATATACTTTACACGCCCCTGCACTGCCACTACTGATTGCAGTAATTACCACCTTATGGCCAATCACAATGCAGAATTCAGCACCTTCTGACCCGTTACAGCACAGAACTGATCTCCTTTTGACCAATCTGACTCAAAAGTTGAAAAACATTTTGCATATTAAATATAGCTGCAGTCTAGTGCAGGAACAGGACAAGTTGAGATTGAATTCAAACAGATTTGCATTAAAGTTATGAAAGAATATTTTTATTTTATTTGCCAGTGATGGTTTAATGAATTTATCATCATCATCATCATCATCTTCTTCTTCTTCTTCTTCTTAATCCGGGGTTGAGTCTTGGGGCAGCAGCCTGAGCATTGAGATTAAGACAATCTCCCCAACCTCTTTTTCCTGCTCTTCAGGGGGGGGGGGTGACTCCAGGACAGCCTCAGACCAGTCGACAGACCTAATTCCTCCAGTGTGTTATGAATTTAATGCTCCTTCATTCATTCTTTTTGCCTAATAACTTGATCCCACGAGAGTGAAAGGTGGAGCCTTCTTAAGCCGACTTTGGGTAAAGGTGGGGAACACCTTGAACAGCGTGCCAGTCCATCTTCAACACACAACCTTTCACACTCACACGAACGGCTGGAGGTAATTTGGAAAGTCAATCAGTCTACTGTGCATGTTTTTGGATTGTTGGAGGAAACCAGAGTGCCCAGAGAAAACCCATGCAGGCACTGGGAGAACATGAAAACACTACTCAGAAACACTCTGGCCAAGCTGGGAACCCAAACTTAGAGAACCTTCTTACTGTGAAGTGGACTTGTTCATCAATATGCATTCTTTTTTTTTTTTTTGTGAAGATGCCAAACAGGATGTGAACCTGTATCTCAGAAACACTTTAATATATTTCCACCAAACTTGGTGGGTGGGTTGAAGACCACATCCTAAAGATCTCCAATAAATATCTTACAAAGCGGGATGCCAGGTTAAGATTTATCTAACTGTGAAATGAAGAGGGGAAATGGAATTTGTTTTAGGCAAATGTGTTTATGAACTGGTGCTTTTGTTTAAATTTGAAGTGTCCATCAAGAAAAAAAGCAACACGTCTATTTTAAAAGTGACCAAAGGCTGAGTCAGGTCTGAGAGAAAAACCCGACGCACTCGAGACAAGGGTGAGACGATAGAAACCTCTCGCATCTGGACACTTCAGGCTTGATATGAAAGACATTTATTCTGAAGTAGAACGCTTTATATGTGAAGAGAATTAAATGGTGCACTTTGGGTTAAAGCCACGGATTCCACACCGTCCATCTTTATCAATCGGCTCCGGTAAAAAGCCAGAGCATAACTCGGCCTAATTAAATCCGCATCCCGCTGTCTGTTTGGCTTTCAAATGAACTGCCGTAAACACTCCACACAGAATCATCTCTCTAGCGCTGAGCGCTTTGTTATCCTGAGAAGGAAGATGAGTGGCTCAGATGCGAGTGTAAACGGTACGTAATCACTGAGGCCTGATGAAACATTCCCGCCAGCTGAGTTTAGTCTGCGGTGTGATTGATGCCTCTGAGCAGATTAGTGCACATGATTGAGCCACTATTTAAGGAAATGAGCTAGTTATGCTACAA
This sequence comes from Plotosus lineatus, assembly GCA_024760905.1. Classification (NCBI taxonomy): domain Eukaryota; kingdom Metazoa; phylum Chordata; class Actinopteri; order Siluriformes; family Plotosidae; genus Plotosus; species Plotosus lineatus. The sequence goes on from CM045734.1 coordinate 62,645,278, forward strand.
TTTCCTGTGAGGGACTCATGGGACTGAGATGCATTGTGGGTAAATCCACTGATGCCATTATTAATCTGTTAGAATGAATATTATATTAATCAATTATGGAAAAGGAAATTAAGAGGAACCCTCAGTATTATTATTTGAGATTTTATTGCAATGCTGCTACTTATTCACATAAATAAAGAAAGTGAACCTTCAGAGCGAATGTTTGGCCTTTTAGATCTAACAGGAGTTTGAGCTGCAGGCAAAACACAGCTCTGTGCTTCGTTTAACCTTTCTCTCTCTTTTTTATTTATTTATTTATTTTTTTTTTGGATTTTCCAAGCTGAGGTGGTCAGGCTGGGGCACTACGCATCCCTGCAGTACTTTCACAGGTTTTCAATACTGATCTCTCACCTCTCACCACAACAGAAACGCCTCCCAGATTATTACATCATCACCAAAACTCTGACCACACTGTTACGTAATAAGTAAAACTCCTCCCAGATTATTACATCATAATCAAAGCACTTCCCACACTGTTACGTAATAACTAAAATTCCTCCTGAACTATTACATCATAACCAAAACTCTTCACACACTGTTAGGTCATAACTAAAACTCCTCCTAGATTATTACATCATAATCAAAACTCCACAAGGTGTGTTCACATAGGACTGATGTCATTCCAATGTTTCATCTGAGATTATTGTGATCTATACTGATGTCACTCTGATTTGTTCCGATATTGTAAATAAAGCAAAAGAATTAATGGGGAATGTGAGCAGAATGTACCATAACATGGTATCACAGTGGTACACTGCTCGTCATCGATGTATTTCGATGTTGCTCTGCATTTTTCCCCCTTGACATGCTCCAATCAAAACGAAAAACAAAATAAAAGGTTTTCAACACTCCCCTGAAATTTCTCCCCAAAATCTACACTGTCCTCATTGTGCATCCCGGAGTGTTCTTGCTCTGTTCCCAAGTTTCTGGAGTTACACCAGAATATGATCAGGGAAAATCAGGATCATAGTCAGTGTCACTGTAAAGCGAATCTTTTTTATTATTATTATTACATCACACTGCAATCTTCTCACAAACTATTACATAGAAACTAATGCCCTCTAAACCACAGGCTTCAAACTCATGCTACAAAGGGCTCTGTGGCTGCAGGGTTTTGTTTCAACCAATCAGCAGCACACATGACTTGGCTCATTTAGTCAACTGATCTGAGTCATCAGGCAGTTGATTGGTTGGTCTCTGTACAGAGCACACAGATTGACCAATCAACTGCCTGAAGACGCTTATCCGTTGATTAAATGAGCCAAGTCAGGTGTGCTGCTGATTGGTTGAAACAATACCCTGCAGCGACATGGCTCTTTGTGGCATGAGTTTAACACCCCTGTTCTAAACTATTACATCATTACACCAACTCCACCCACACCATTTAATAAAATATTAAATAAACATAGTTTTCTTATTGGTTGTAGATTTATTGTTTATAAGCTGTTCCTGAAATAACAGAAGTAAAATTTAAAAAGTTGAATAAAATAAAAAAGAATTAATCATTTATTTAATGTGTGCATGAAATTATTGAAAGATTTAAAAAATGGACTTCTGACCCGTAAAAAATTTAGAACGAACAGGTTTATGTAACAGTGTATTTATGCTCTTGGAGCCCAGATGGCGCTGTGAGACTTCAATAAGAGCATTTCATCTCCTCTCTCTCTCTCTCTCTCTCTCTCGCTCTCTCTCTCCAGCTCTCTCTCTTTCACTCTCTCCCTGTTTCTGTGTCTTGCTCGCTCGTTCTTTCTTTGTCATTTCTTTCTTTCTTTCCCATTTACACTTTCTCATTTTTTTCATTAAAATAGTTGATAATAAATATTTTAAATGATATTAAGAGTTCACAAAATTAAGTTTAAACATTTAAGTGCTGTTATGTACAAAATAATGAAAAGAGATGGTGATATTACAGTATACAATGTAAAGAATGATGGGCTTGGGAACTGCGGTTTGACTGGATGTAGTGGAAATGGGGGCATGATTTGTGGTTTGATTGGATACACTGGGTATTAGGGTGGAGTCTGTGGTTGTTATTGGATTCAGTGGTATTGAGATAGAAACTGTGGTTTGATTGGATACAGTGCTATTGGAGCAGAGATTGTAGTTTGATTGTATTTTGTAGTATTGAGGGCAGGAAGTGTGGTTTGATTTGAAACAGTGGAATTGGGGGCGTGCCCCCAATAATAATAATCTGTGTCTACTCTTAAACAGCAGACACAGATTATTATTCAGCCAGAAAAATGGGTAGTTTCATTTTCTTCTGATTATTCCTCATCTGCCGCGCTTAATGTGGTCTGAACAGCAAAGTGCACCCATGCAACATATCTATCAAAACATTCATCTCAGTGCTATGAAGTGTACTATACTTTCACATAGAAACTTGGTTGAACTTTTAAATGTAAACATTGAAGTTGTCATTGCGAGGGTAAAAAATTTCCAATAGTAAGTATTTTGCTACCTTTTATGGTTTTCTCTTAATCGTTAATCAAGTGTCACATTTCTGAGTCATATTACTGAGACATAATTCTGAGTCAGTTTGTGTATTTATTATTTGTGTCTATTGTGTTGAATGTTCTGGGCTAGAGTTGCTGATGTTATGTGAGTTAGATGGACAGATTCATACGTTATGTAGTCGGAAATGGCAGACATTACTTAGATGGAAATGGCAGACATTAGTTAGTCAGCAAGGGAAGATGTTAGTCAGTCAGCAAGGGAAGATGTTAGTTAGATGGAAAGGGCAGACATTAGCTTATTGGAACAGGATGAAGTTAGTTAGTTGGCAGGAGAAGACAATGGTTAGTCAAACATGGCAGATGTTAGTTTGATGGAAAGGGCAGATGTTAGTTGGACAGGGCAAACATTAGTTAGTTGGAAAGGGCAAGCATTAGTTGGCAAGGGCAGACATCAGAGAGTTGGAAATGGAAGACATTCGTAAAATGGAAACTGCTGATGTTAATTTAGAAACGCCAGAATTTAGTTTATAAAGGGCAGATGTTAGTTGGAAAGGGTATAGCGAGTTAGATTGAAAGGACAAACAGTAGTTCGATGGAAAGCAAAGACATCAGTTAGATGGAAAGGCCAGCCATCAGTTGGAAAGGGCAGCCGTCAGTTAGATGAAAACAGCAGACCTTAGTTAGTCAGAAAAAGCAGATGTTAGTTAGTCGTTAAGGGCAGACGTTAGTTAGGTGGAAAGGGCAGACGTTAATTAATTGGCAAGGGGCAGACGTCCATTAGAAGGAAAGGGCAGACGTCAGTTATATGAAAAGGGCAGCCTTCAGTTAGCTGGAAAAGGCAGCCTTCAGTTAGTCGTAAGGCAGATGCTAGTTTGATGGAAATGACAGACTTTAGTTAGTCGGCAAGGGAAGACAGTTAGATGGAAAGGGCAGACGTTAGTTTGAAAGAGCAGACATTAGTCGGAAAGTGCAGACATTAGTTAATCAGGAAGGGCAGACATTAGTCCAATGAAAAGAGCAGACGTTAGTTAGATGGAAAGGGCAGATGTTAGTTAGATGGAAAGGGCAAACCGTTATTTGGAAAGGACAGACATTAGTTAATTGGCAAAGGAAGTTGTTAGAATGAAAGCGCAGACATCAGTCAGAAACGTCAGATGTCAGTTGGTCGGAAAGGGTACACATCAGTTAGTGAGAAAGGGTAGCTGTCAGTTAGTCAGAAAGGGCAGACGCCAGTTACTCGGAAAGGGCATACATCAGTTATTCGGAAAGGGCAGACATCAGTTAGATGGAAAAAGCAGACGTCAGGTAGTTGGAAATGGCAGACATTAGTGGGAAAGGGCAGGTGTTAGTCGGAAATGGCAGACATTAGTTACATGGAAAGGCAGACGTCAGTTAGTTGGAAAGTACAGACATTCGTTAGATGGAAAGAGCAGAGGTCCATTAGATGAAAAGGGCAGCCATCAGATAGATGGAAAGGGCAGTCATCAGTTAGCTGGAAAAGGCAGACATAAGTTAGTCAGCAAGGGAAGATGCTAGTTAGATGTTTAAGATGTTTAAAAAGATGTTAATTTGAAAGGGCAGACATTAGTCGGAAAAAGCAGACATTATTCAGACTGGAAGGGCAGACAATCGTCCAATGAAAAGGCCAGACGTTAGATGGAAATGGCAGAAAGTTCGCTGGAAAGGGCAGACGTCAGTTATATGAAAAGGGCAGACGTCAGTTATTCGGAAAGGTCAGATTTCAGTTAGATGAAAAGGACAAACATCAGTCAGATGAAAAGGGCAGACATCAGTTAAATGGAAAAGGAAGACATCAGTTATGTGGAAAGCCAGACATCAGTTAGATGGAAAGGGCAGATGTCAGTTATTTGGAAAGGGTAGACGTCTCTTAGATGAAAAGAACAGGCATCAGTTAGATGCAAAGGGCAGACATCAGTTAGTTGGAAAGAGCAGAACTCAAGATAGATGGAAGAGGCAGTCGTCAATTAGTGGGAAAGGGCAGATGTCAGGTAGTTTGAAATGGCAGGCATCAGTTATATGGAAAGGGCAGACGTGAGTTATATGGAAAGGGAAGACATCAGTCGGAAAAGGCAGAAGTTAGTTTTTCGGGAAGGGCAGACGTCAGCCATTCAGACAGGCAGATGTCAGTTATTTGGGAAGGGCAGACGTCAGTTACTCGGAAAAGGCAGACGTCAGTTAGTTGGAAATGACAGATGAGAGATAGTCGGAAATGGCGGACATCAGTTAGTCAGAAATGGCTGACGTCAGTTAGACGGAAAGGGCAGGCGTCAGTTATTCGGTCAGTGCAGACATTAAATCTTTGGCAATGGATGATGTTCGTTAGATGGAAAGGGCAGACATTAGTTGGCAAGGGAATACGATAGCTAGATGGAAAGGGCAGACGTTAGTTCATTGGAAAGGGCAGGCATCAGTTTGTCGGAAGGGGCAGACGTCAGTTAGTTGGAAATGACAGATGCGAGATAGTTGGAAATGGCGGACATCAGTTAGTCAGAAACAGCTGATGTCAGTTAGACGGAAATGGCAGGCGTTAGTTAGTCCAACAGTGCAGACATTAAATCTTTGGCAATGGATGATGTTCGTTAGATGGAAAGGGCAGACGTTAGTTGGCAAGGGAATACGATAGTTAGATGGAAAGGGTAGACGTTAGTTCATTGGAAAGGGCAGACATCAGTTCGTCGGAAGGGGCAGACATCAGTTACATGGAAAGTGCGGACGTCAGTTAGTGTTAAAAGGAACACATCAGTTAGTTGGAAAGGGCACAGGTCAGTTAGTCGGAAAGGGCACAGGTCAGTTAGTCGGAAACGGCAGAGGTCAGTCAGAAACCGGTAAACATCAGTCAGTTGGAAACCGGTAAACATCAGTTATTTGGAAAGGGCAGACATCAGTTATTCAGAAAGGCCGACTTCAGTCATTCGGAAAATGGTTCACAACAGTTAGATGGAGAGGGCTGATATCCGTTATATGGAAAGGGCAGACATCGGTTAGAAGAAAAGGGCAGACATCAATTAAATGGAAAGTGCAGACGTCAGTTAGTCAGAAGGGACAGGAAGTCAGTTAATTGGAAAGCGTAGATGTCAGTTAGTCAGAAAGGGCAGATGTGAGTTAATCAAAAAGGTCAGATGTTAGTTAGTTGGAAAGGGCAGATGTCACTTAGTTGGAAAGAGCAACATCAGTTAAAGGGAAGACGTCAGTTAGATGAAAAGTGCAGACTTCCTTTAGATGGAAAAGGCAGACTTCCTTTAGATTGACAGGGCAGACTTCCTTTAGATGGAAAGGTCAGATGTCAGTTGGTAAAAGATGATGTTAGTTAGTCGGAAAGGGCAGCCGTCAGTTAGATAGAAAAGGCAGATGTTAGTTAGTCGGAAGGGGTAGACATCAGCTAGATGGAAAGGGCAGATACCGTTTAGTTGAAAAGGGCAGACACCGTTAAGTTGAAAAGGGCAGACATCAGTTATTCGGAAAGGGCAGACGTCAGTTATTCGGAAAGGGCAGACGTCAGTTATTCGGAAAGGGCAGACGTCAGTCATTCGGAAAGGGCAGACGTCAGTCATTCGCAAAGGGCAGACATCAGTTATTTGGAAAATGGCTCTCAACAGATAGATGGAGAGGGCAGATGTCAGTTATATGGAAAGCTCAGACGTCAGTTAGATGCATAGGGCAGACATTGGTTAGCTTGAAAGGGTAGACTTCAATTAGATGGAAAGGGCAGACATCAGTTAATCGGAAGGGGCTGGACATTGGTTATTTAGAAAGAGCAGATATCAGCTAGTTGGAAAGGGCACACGTCAGTTAATCAGAAAGGCCAGATGTTAGTTAGTTAGAAAGAGCAGACATTAGTTATTTTGAAAGGGCAGACGTCAGTTAGTCGGAAACGGCAGATGTCAGTTAGTTGGAAAGGGTAGACGTCAGTTAGTCGGAAAGAGTAGACGTCAGTTATTCGGATAGGGCAGACGTCAGTTAGTCGGAAAGGGCAGACGTCAGTTAGTCGGAAAGAGCAGACGTCAGTTAGTCGGAAAGAGCAGACGTCAGTTAGTCGGAAAGGGCAGACGTCAGTTAGTCGGAAAGGGCAGACGTCAGTTAGTCGGAAAGGGCAGAGGTCAGTTATTCGGACAGGGCAGACGTCAGTTAGTCGGAAAGGGCAGACGTCAGTTAGTCGGAAAGGGCAGACGTCAGTTATTCGGACAGGCCAGACGTCAGTTAGTCGGAAAGGGCAGACGTCAGTTAGTCGGAAAGGGCAGATGTCAGTTAGTCGGAAAGGGCAGACGTCAGTTAGTCGGAAAAGGCAGACGTCAGTTAATCGGAAGGGGTAGACATCTGTTAGATGGAAAGGGCAGACGGTAGTTAATTGGAAAAGGCTGACATTGGAAAGAGAAACGGTCAGTTAGTCGGAAAGGGCAGCCGTCAGTTAGTCGGAAAGGGCAGCCGTTAGTTAGTCGGAAACGGCAGATGTCAGTTAGTTGGAAAGGGTAGCCGTCAGTTAGTTGGAAAGAGCAGACATCAGTTAGTTGGAAAGAGCAGACATCAGTTAGTCGGACAGGGCAGACGTCAGTTAATCGGAAGGGGTATACATCTGTTAGATGGAAAGGGCAGATGGTAGTTAATTGGAAAAGGCTGATGTTGGAAAGAGAAACGGTCAGTTAGTCGGAAAGGGCAGCCGTCAGTTAGTCGGAAAGGGCAGCCATCAGTTAGTCGGAAACGGCAGATGTCAGTTAGTCGGAAACGGCAGATGTCAGTTAGTCGGAAACGGCAGACGTCAGTTATTCGGACAGGGCAGACGTCAGTTAGTCGGAAAGGGCAGACGTCAGTTAGTCGGAAAGGGCAGACGTCAGTTAGTCGGAAAGGGCAGACGTCAGTTATTCGGACAGGGCAGACGTCAGTTAGTCGGAAAGGGCAGACGTCAGTTAGTCGGAAAGGGCAGACATCAGTTAGTCGGAAAGAGCAGCCATCAGTTAGTCGGAAAGGGCAGACGTCAGTTATTTGGACAGGGCAGACGTCAGTTAGTCGGAAAGGGCAGACGTCAGTTAGTCAGAAAGGGCAGACGTCAGTTAGTCGGAAAGGGTAGACGTCAGTTAGTCGGAAAGGGCAGACGTCAGTTAGTCAGAAAGGGCAGACGTCAGTTATTCGGAAAGGGCAGATGTCAGTTATTCGAACAGGGCAGACGTCAGTTAGTCGGAAAGGGCAGACGTCAGTTAGTCGAAAAGGGCAGACGTCAATTAGTCGGAAAGGGCAGACGTCACTTATTCGGACAGGGCAGACGTCAGTTAGTCGGAAAGGGCAGACGTCAGTTAGTCGGAAAGGGCAGACGTCAGTTAGTCGGAAAGGGCAGACATCAGTTAGTCGGAAAGGGCAGATGTCAGTTAGTCGGAAAGGGCATCTTTAAGTTAGGTGGAAAGGGTAGACTACCTTCAGATGGAAAGGGCAGACTACCTTCAGATGGAAAGGGCAGATGTCAGTTGGTGAAAGATGTCAGTTAGTCGGAAAGGGCAGACATCAGTTAGTCGGAAAGGGCAGATGTCAGTTAGTCGGAAAGGGCATCTTTAAGTTAGGTGGAAAGGGTAGACTACCTTCAGATGGAAAGGGCAGACTTCCATTAGATGGAAAGGGCAGATGTCAGTTGGTGAAAGATGTCAGTTAGTCGGAAAGGGCAGACATCAGTTACTCGGAAAGGGCAGACGTCATTTAGTCGAAATAGGAAAACATCATTTAGTCGAAAGGGCAGATGTCAGGTAGTCGGAAAGGGCAGATGTCAGGTAGTCGGAAAGGGCAGATGTCAGGTAGTCGGAAAGGGCAGATGTCAGATAGTCGGAAAGGGCAGATGTCAGTTAGTCGGAAAGGGCAGATGTCAGTTAGTCGGAAAGGGCAGATGTCAATTAGTTGGAAAATGGCTGATAACAGTTAGATGGAAAGAGCAGACATCAGTTATTCAAGATTCAAGATTCAAGATTCTTTATTCCCATTTGTGCTTTTACACACATAGGAATTTCTTGTGTGGTCGAGCAAAGAGTCAAGTTGTGGGGAAAAAAAAATGCAGAACGGCAAAAACACATACTTCTATTGAATAAGTACCTAAAGTCCGATGTAGAAAAGGGACCTTACACAGGCCCAGTAAACATCAAAATTATAGTAAAATATTGCAGTTATAATGATAATAAGAATAATAATAATAAGTAGAATAATAATAAGAAGAATAATAATTCGATAAACAAGTGAGTCAGTAGATGCAACAACGAAGTCATTAGACACAACAACATAAATTTATATATAATGCAGCCATGAGGCGGGGGGGGGGGGCACTAACCAGTGTCTCTCCCCCTTACCACTGTTGGTCGAAAACGTCGAAGAAGGAGAGGCAGGAGGCGTGTCCGTAGTCAGAGAGAGAAGAGGAAATGCGTGAGCCTAGGACTGAAAGTAGGGACTTAGAATGTTGGAACTATGCAAGGAAAAGGCAGAGAGCTGGCTGACATGATGCAGAGGAGGAAGGTGGACATACTGTGTGTTTAGGAGACCAGGTGGAAAGGTAGCAAAGCTAAAGGCTTAGGAGCAGGGTTTAAGCTGTTTTATAATGGTGTGGATGGGAAGAGAAATGGAGTAGGCGTCATCTTGAAGGAGGGGTTTGGCAAGAATGTTCTAGAAGTGAAAAGAGTGTCAGACAGAGTGATGAGTCTCAAGTTAGAAATTGAAGGCGTGATGGTCAATGTTGTTAGTGCTTATGCCCCACAGGCAGGATGTGAGCTAGAAGAGAAGGAGAGATTCTGGAGTGAGTTAGATGAAGTGATGCAGAGTACCCCCAGAGGTGAAAGAGTGGTCATTGGCGCAGACTTCATTTGACATGTTGGTGCACGCAAAAGAGAGGACGAGGAAGTGATGGGCAGGTTTGGTATCCAGAACAGGAACACAGAAGGACAGATGTTGATCGATTTTGCATAAAGGATGGAAATGGCTTTGGTGAATACTTTCTTCAAGAAGAAACAGGAGCATAAGGTGACTTATGAAAGCAGAGGTCAGAGCACACAGGTAGACTACATCTTGTGTAGGCAATGTAATTTGAAGGAAGTCAGTGACTGCAAAGTAGTAGTGAGTGAGAGTGTTGCCAAACAGCATAGGATGGTGATGAGCAGGATGATGCTGATGGTGAGAAAGGTGAAAAAGGCAAAGGCAGAGCAGAAGACAAAGTGGTGGAAGCTGAAAAAGGAAGCGTATCGTGTTGTCTTCAAGGAGGAGTTGAAACAGGATTTGGGTGGTCAGGAAGTGCCTCCAGATGACTGGACAACCACAGCCAATGTGATCAGGGAGACCGGTAGGAGAGTTCTTGGTGTGTCCTCTGGAAGGAAAGTAGATAAGGAAACTTGGTGGTGGAATGAGGAAGTGCAGGAGTGTGTACAAAAGAAGAGGTTAGCGAAGAAGAAGTGGGACACAGAGAGGACCGAAGAGAGTAAACAGGAGTACAGGGAGACACAGCGTAAGGCGAAGGTAGCGGTGTCAAAGGCCAAACAGAGGGCATATGATGACTTGTATGATAGGTTGGACAGTAAGGAGGGAGAAAATGATTTATACAGGTTGGCACAGCAGAGAAATAGAGATGGGTAGGAAGTGCTGCAAATTAGAGTGATAAAGGACAGAGAGGGAAATGTATTGACTGATGACAGAAGTGTGCTGGGAAGATGGAAAGAGTACTTTGAAGAGCTGATGAATGAGGAAAATGAGAGAGAAAAAAGAGTAGAAGGGGTAACCGTTGAGGACAAGGAAGTAGCAAAGATTAGTAAGGGAGAAGTGAGGAGGGCATTGAAGAGGATGAAGAGTGGAAAGGCAGTTGGCCCTGATGACATACCGGTGGAGGTATGGAAGTGTCTAGGGGAGGTAGCAGTAGATTTTCTGACAAGAATATTCAACAAGGTCTTAGAAAGTGAGCAGATGCCGGAGAAATGGAGAAGTGTGCTTGTGCCCATTTTTAAGAACAAGGGAGATGTGCAGAGTTGTGGCAACAACAGAGGGATAAAGTTGATGAGCCATACAATGAAGCTATGGGAAAGAATAGTGGAAGCAAGACTAAGGGCAGAGGTCAGCATTTGTGAACAACAGTTTGGTTTCATGCCAAGAAAGAGCACCACAGATGCAGTGTTTGCTTTGAGGATGTTAATAGAGAAGTACAGTGAAGGTCAGAAGGAGCTGCATTGTGCCTTTGTGGATCTGGAGAAAGCATATGACAGGGTGCCGAGAGAAGAACTGTGGTATTGTATGAGGAAGTCTGGAGTGGCAGAGAAGTATGTTAGAGTGGTGCAGGACATGTATGAGAGATGTAAGACAGTGGTGAGGTGTGCTGTCGGTGTGACAGAAGAGTTCAAGGTGGAGGTGGGACTGCATCAAGGGTCAGCTCTCAGCCCCTTCTTGTTTGCAATGGTGATGGACAGGCTTACAGACGAGGTTAGACAAGAATCTCCCTGGACTATGATGTTTGCAGATGACATCGTGATCTGTAGTGAGAGCAGAGAACAAGTGGAGGAAAATCTAGAGAGGTGGAGGTATGCCCTGGAAAGGAGATGGTTGGAGTTTTGCCAGCACAGCTGTGGTTTGTGCTGTCCTTGCAATCAGTTCAGGTTTTTTCAATTTCTTCACGATCTCCAACTTTCTCCCTCTGATTTCGAAGTCTGACGTGATAACCTGTAGATTGTTTGTCATTATTTTCGCCCTTTCGGCACTGATCTCCATGCCGAATGTTGATGCCGCTTTGTCAAGGTTTTCAACCAGGCTGGCTATATATATATATATATATATATATATATATATATAGATATATTCTTCTTTTCCTTTCAGCTGTTCCCTTCAGGGGTCGCCACAGCAAATGATCTGCCTCCATCTCTCCCTATCCTCTGCATCTTCTACTCTTACTCCAACGACCTTCATGTCCGCCTTGACCACATCCATAAATCTTCTCTTTGGTCTTCCTCTGGGCCTTTTGCCTGGTAGTTCTAACCTCAGCATCCTACTACCAATATACTCACTATCCCTCCTCTGTACATGTCCAAACCATCTCAATCTAGCCTCTCTGACTTTGTCTCCAAAACATCTTACATGTGCTGTCCCTCTGATGTACTCATTTCTGATCCTATCCATCCTCGTTACTCCCAAAGAGAACCTCAACATTTTCATCTCTGCTACCTCCAACTCTGACTCCTGTCTTTTCCCCAGGGCCACTGTCTCTAAACCATACAACATTGCTGGCCTCATCACCGTCTTGTACACTTTTCCCTTCAAGCTTGCCAATACTCTCCTATCACACATCACACCAGACACTTTTCTCCATCCATTCCAACCTGCCTGCACGTGCCTCTTCACCTCTTTTCCACACTCTCCATTGCTCTGGATTGTTGAGCCTAAGTACTTAAAATCCTCCACCTTCTTTATCTCTGCCCCCTGTAACCTCACAGTTCCTCTTGGGTCCTTGTCGTTCACGCACATGTATTCTGTCTTACTGAGACTAACCTTCAATCCCCTCCTTTCCAGGGCATACCTCCACCTCTCTAGATTTTCCTCCACTTGTTCTCTGCTCTCCCTACAGATCACAATGTCATCTGCAAACATCATAGTCCATGGAGATTCAGTAATAACAAACCTTGGTTTACAAAAGATATCTTACTCATACGCAAGAAAAAGAACTCTGCTTTCCTCAGCGGAGACAAGGAGTCATACACCACTGCCAAATATCAATTGAGGTCTGCAATCAGGAAAGCTAAATCAAACTATGCAATAAAGCTGGAACATCAGATCACATCAAACAACACCCGATATGTATGGAAAAACTAAAGGACATGACTGATTACAAAAAAAACCCCTCCATTTCATCTGACATTGATATGGACCTTCCAAACACACTCAATGAGTTCTATGGGAGGTTTGAACAGTCCCCAGTCCCCCCCTATCCCCTCCCTCACCCCCTCCCACACCCCTCATTTCACATCCAGGAGGAAGAGGTCAGGAACATCTTTAAGAAAAATAACAAGAGGAAAGCAGCTGGCCCAGACGGGATCACCCCTGCTGTTCTTAAGTACTGCGCAGCTCAACTGGCCCCAATATTCACCTCCATCTTTAATACGTCCCTACGCCACTGTACAGTTCCACTATGTTTCAAGGTTTCATCCATAATCCCTGTCCCAAAATCATCAAAGATCTCATGTCTCAACGACTACAGACCAATCGCCCTAACATCCGTGGTCATGAAGTCGTTTGAACGCATCATCCTCAATCATCTGAAGGCATCCACTACCCCCCTGCTCGACCCTCATCAATTTGCTTACCGTGACAACAGGTTTGTTGAGGATGCCGTCAACCTAGCCCTCTACCACATCTTACAGCACCTTGAGTCTCCTAACAGCTATGCTCGTATCCTTTTCATTGACTTCAGTTCTGCTTTTAATACAATAAACCTGGTCAACCTCTTCAATAAACTGACGGACATGAACATTGACCCCTGTCTACGCCATTGGTTATGGAGCTTCCTATGGAAAAGGCAACAAAGGGTTAAGATGGGTAACCTCTCATCTCGACCTCTGACCCTCAGCACAGGTGTCCCCCAGGGTTGCGTCCTCTCACCATGGCTTTTTTTTCTCTGTACACAAACCATATGACATCCCATCACAGTTCAGTTTCCATTTTTAAATATGCAGATGACACTACTATCATTGGACTCATAACTATGGATAATGAACACCAGTACCGCCAACAAGTAGCCCAAGCTGTCTCCTGGTGCCAAGAAAACAATCTCCAGCTCAACCCATCCAAAACACAAGAACTAATAATTGACTTCAGGCACACAGCCTCACTCAAAACTCCCATTCACATCTCTAATGAACCCATAGCCATAACTGACTCTTTCAAATTTCTCGGCACTCACATTAACAATACACTAAAATGGAACACTAACACAGATTACATTCACAAAAAAGTCCACCAAAGACTGTTTTTCCTGAGACAGCTCAAGAAATTTAGAGTGAAAACAAATCTCCTGCTCGGGTTCTACTCCGCCATCATTGAGAGCACTCTCACTTCATCCATAACGGTTTGGTATGGCAGCCTAGACAGCAAATCACAGAAAAACTACAGCGCATTGTCAATAAATCATCTAGGATCATTGGCACCCCCTTCCATCAGTCCAATCAATATATCATAAACGCTCAATCTTAAGAGCACAAAAATCATCTCTGATCCCTCTCACCCTGCCCATCATTTGTTTCAACCGCTGCCCTCTAGGAGGCGATATCGATCTCTACCCACCAGAACATCCCGTTTCAAGAACAGTTTCTTCCCTACAGTCATAAGGACTCTGAACTCTTTGCACTGAATGTACATTACAGCCTTGTTTGTCTTTTTGTTGTCCGTTATTACTGTAGTTGTTATGGATATGTTTGTAATCATTTGGTTTCATGTGTGCTGTCTTTGTTGTATGATGTGTGTTGTTAATGTCCTTTGTAACTTTTGTCATAGCTGAGTGCTGTACCGACAGCAAATTCCACCAACTTGGTTGTGTGGTCATTAATAAATAAATGAAAATGAAATGAAAATGAATGTCTAGCCTCGTCTGTCAGCCTGTCCATCACCAGAGCAAACAAGAAGGGGCTCAGAGCTGACCCTTGATGCAGTCCCACCTCCACCTTGAACCCTTCTGTCACACCGACAGCACACCTCACCACTGTCTTACATCTCTCATACATGTCCTGCACCACTCTAACACTCAATACTTGGTCAGGGGTCCTTTTGCAGAAATGACTGCTTCAATGCGGCATGGCATGGAGGCAGTCAGCCTGTGGCACTGCTGAGGTGTTATGGAGGCCCAGGATGCTTCGATTAGCACCTTAAGCTCATCCACAGTGTTGGGTCTGGTGTCTTTCAACTTTCTCTTCACAATATCCCACAGATTCTCTCTGGGCTTCAGGTCAGGAGAGTTGTCAGGCCAATTGAGCACAGTAATACCATGGTCAGTAAACCATTTACCAGTGGTTTTGGCACTGTGAGCAGGGGCCAGGTCGTGCTGAAAAATGAAAATCATCTCCATAAAGCTTTTCAGCAGATGGAAGCATAAAGTGCTCCAAAATCTCCTGATAGCTAGCTGCATTGATCCTGCCCTTGATAAAACACAGTGGACCAACACCAGCAGCTGACATGGCACCCAAGACCATCACTGACTGTGGGTAGTTGACACTGGACTTCAGGCATTTTGGCATTTCCTTCTCCCCAGTCTTCCTCCAGACTCTGGCATCTTAATTTCCGAATGACATGAAAAATTTGCTTTCATCCGAAAAAAAGTACTTTGGACCACTGAGCAACAGTCCAGTGCTGCTTCTCTGTCGCCCAGGTCAGGCGCTTCTGCCGCCGTTTCTGGTTCAAGAGGGGCTTGACCTGGGAAAGGCGGCACCTGCAGCACAGTCCATTGCTTCCACAGGTCCCCCAAGGTCTGGAATCAGCCCTTCTCCACAATCTTCCTCAGGGTCCGGTCACCTCTTGTGGTTGTGCAGTGTTTTCTGCCACACTTTTTCCTTCCCACAGATGTCCTACTGAGGTGCCTTGATACAGCACTCTGGGAACAGCCTATTCGCTCAGAGATTTCTTTCTGTGTCTTACCCTCTTGCTTGAGGGTGTCAATGATGGCCTTCTGGACAGCAGTCAGGTCGGCAGTCTTACCCTTGATTGCGGTTTTGAGTAATGAACCAGGCTGGGAGTTTGTAAAAGCCTCGGGAATATTTTGCAGGTGTTTAGAGTTAATTTGTTGATTCAGATGATTAGGTTAATAGCTTGTTTAGAGTACCTGAACATGATATGCTAATTTTTTGAGATAGGAATTTTGGGTTTTCATGAGCTGGATGCCAAAATCATCAGCATTAAAACAATAAAAGACCTGAAATATTTCAGTTGGTGTGCAATGAATCTAAAATTAATGAAAGTTTAATTTTTATCAGTACATTACAGAAAATAATGAACTTTATCACAATATGCTATTTTTTTAGAAGGACTAGTATATCTATATATCTATATCTACATATATCTTCTTCTTCTTGTTGTCCTTTCGGCTTTTCCCTTCAGGGGTCGCCACAGTGAATCATCTGCCTCCATCTCACCCTATCCTCTGCATCTTTTTCTCTTACACCAACTGCCTTCATGTCCTCCTTCACCACATCCATTAATCGTCTCTTTGGTCTTCCTCTAGGCCTTCTGCCTGGTAGTTCCAAACTCAGCATCCTACGACCAATATACTCACTATCCCTTCTCTGACATGTCCAAACTATCTCAATCTAGCCTCTCTGACTTTGTCTCCAAAATGTCTTACATGTGCTGTCCCACTGATGTGCCCATTCCTGATCCTATCCATCCTCGTTACTCCCAAAGAGAACCTCAACATTTTCATCTCTGCTACCTCCAGCTCTGCCTCCTGTGTTTTCCCCAGTGCCACTGTTTCTAAACCATACAACATCACTGGCCTCAACACCATCTTGTACACTTTTCCTTTCATTTTTGCTGATACCATCCTATCACACATCACACTGGACACTTTTCTCCAACCATTCCAACCTGCCTGCATCTGTTTCATCACCTCTTTGCCACACTTTCCATTGCTCTGGATTGTTGAGCCTAAGTACTTGAAATCGTCCACCTTCCATATCATTGCTCCTTGTAACCTCACCATTCCTGTTGGGTCCTTGGCATTCAGACACATGTATTCTGTCTTACTGAGGGTAAACTTCATTCCCCTCTTTTCCAGGGCATACCTCCACCTCTCTAGGTTTCCTGCACTTGTTCTCTGCTCTCACTGCAGATCACAATGTCATCTGCAAACATCATAGTCCATGGAGATTCTTGCCCAACCTCGTCTGTCAGCCTGTCCATCACCATAGCAAACAAGAAGGGGCTCAGAGCTGACCCTTGATGCAGTTCCACCTCCACCTTGAACTCTTCAGTCACACCGACAGCACACCTCACCACTGTCTTACATCTCTCATACATGTCCTGCACCACTCTAACATACTTCTCTGCCACTCCAGACTTTCTCATGCAATACCACAGTTCCTCTCTCGGCACCCTGTCATATGCTTTCTCCAGATCCACAAAGACACAATGTAGCTCCTTCTGACCTTCTCCGTTCTTCTCTATTAACATCCTCAAAGAAAACAATGTGTCTGTGGTGCTCTTTTTTGGCATGAAACCAAACTGCTGTTGACAAATGCTGACCTCTGCCCTTAGTCTAGCTTCCACTATTCTTTCTCATAACTTCATCATATGACTCATCAACTTTATCCCTCTGTAGTTGCCACAACTCTGCATGTCTCCCTTGTTCTTAAAAATGGGCACAAGCACACTTCTCCTCCATTCCTCCAGCATCCTCTCACTCTCTAAGACCTTCTGGATTGTTGAGCCTAAATACTTAAAATCCTCCACCTTCTTTATCTCTGCTCCCTGTAACCTCACTGTTCCTCTTAGGTCCTTGTCGTTCACACGCTTGTATTCTGTCTTACTGAGGCTCACCTTCATTGCTCTCCTTTCCAAGGCATACCTCCACCTCTCTATATTTTCTTGCACTTGTTCTCTGCTCTCACTACAGATCACAATGTCATCTGCAAACATCATATTCCATGGGGAATCTTGTCTAACCTCATCTGCCAGCCTCTCCATCACCATAGCAAACAAGAAGGGGCTCAGAGCTGATCCTTGATGCAGTCCCACCTCCACCATGAACTCTTCTGTCACACGGACAGCACACCTCACCACTGTCTTACATCTATTACACATGTCCTGCACCACTCTAACATACTTGTCTGCCACTCCAGACTTCCTCATGCAATACCACAGTTCCTCTCTCGGCACCCTGTCATCTGCTTTCTCCAGATCCACAAAGACACAATGCAGCTCCCTTGCATCTGTCGTGCTCTTTCTTGGCATGCAACCAAACTGTTTTACACAAATTCTGACTTCTGACCTTAGTTTAGCTTCCACTATTCTTTCCCATAACTTCATCGTATGGCTCATCAACTTTATCCCTCTGTAGTTGCCACAACTCTGCACGTCTCCCTTGTTCTTACAAATGGGCACCAGCACACTTCTCCATTCCTTCGGCATCCTCTCACTCTCTAAGACCCTGTTGAATGTTCTTGTCAGGAAATCTACTGCTACCTCTCCTAGACACTTCCATACCTCCACCGGTATGTCATCAGGACCAACTTCGTTTCCACTCTTCATCCTCTTCAGTGCCCTCTTCACTTCACCCTTACTAATCTTTGCTACTTCCTGGTCCTCAACGGTCACTCCTACTCTTTGTTCTCTCTGTCTTCTTTTCGGCTTTTTCCCTTTTTACTCAGGAGTCACCACAGCGAATCATCTGATTCGCACGTTTGATTTGGCAGAGGTTTTTACATCGGATGCCCTTCCTATCACAACCCTTTTTAGCAAGGGACAGAAACACACTGACGAATTTTCAGCCGACTCTTTACGAAAGTCAGCAATGGTTCTTTTGCATGCCTCTCACCATAGACAGTGAGAGACATGGCCCGCCTTTGATAACCCAGTTAGCTGCATTGGGGGGGGGGGGCAGTGACAACCTTGTGGAGAGTGGGACTCAAACCCCCAACCTTTGGATCAGCGATTCAGCGCCCTATACCACTTGACCACCACTGCCCCGTACTCTTTGTTCTCTCTCTTTCTCCTCTTTCATCAGCTCTTCAAAGTACTCTTTCCATCTTCCCAGCACACTTTTGTCATCAGTCAATACATTTCCCACTCTGTCCTTAATCATTCTCACTTGCTGCACATCCTTCCCATCTCTATTTCTCTGCTGTGCCAACCTGTAAAAATCATTTTTTCCCTCCTTACTGTCCAACCTAGCATCAAGTCATCATCCACCCTCTGTTTGATCTTTGACACTGCTACCTTCCCTTTATGCTGTCTCTCTGTACTCCTGTTTACTCTCTTCGGTCCTCTCAATGTCCCACTTCTTCTTTGCTCACCTCTTCCTTTGTACATGGTCCTCTATAAAGGGCAGACATTAAATGGAAAGGGCAGATGTCAGTTGGAATGATCAGATATTAGTTAGTACAACACAGCAGATGTTAGTCAGAAAGGGCAGACATTAATTTATTAAGGGCAGATTTTAGTTAGTTGAAAAAGCAGATGTTATTTTGAAACAGCAGATGTTAGTTTTTAAAAGTCATACGTTAGTTTGTTTGAAATGGAAGATGTTAGTTGTCCCACACATCAGTTTGTTCGTTTGTTTACCGTAGCTGTGACATACAAATCAAATGTGTGCATTTGTGTGTGTTTGTGTATGTGAGTGAGTTAGAGTGTGTGTCCTTGTGCCTGTGTTCGTGTGTTTTGTGTGACTGTGTGCATGTATTTATTCGTGTGTGCGTGTGTGTGTGTGTGTGTGTGTGTGTGTGTGAGAGAGAGAGAGCGAGAGAGAGAGAGAGAGAGAGAGAAATAAACATAAGCTCTTGTTAGCATTCATACTTCAACTGTCAGGCTGATAGAAGCCGGATAATCTCACACACACACACACACATACACACACACACATTCTAATAGTAAATATTTCCTGACAGTTTTGGTGCTTTTGATTTTGTGCAGTCTTTTGGCCCCTTTTTCACATCTCAGCTGTCATGTTAAACAACCTGTTCAGACCACTGATGGCTTTATTAGATCCCCCCACACACACACACACACCTCTCTCTCTCGCTCTCTCTCTTTCTCTCTCTCTCTTCTCTTTTTCTTTCTTTCCTTCTTTCTTTCTTTCTTTCTCTACCTCTCTCTATATGTCTTTGGAATAAAGCAACTGTGAGTGTTTGTGTTCCCACTTCAGCACACTGTATGCTGGGTTTTTATTGTCCTCACAGTTTAAACACAGACTTCTCCGAGGCAAATTTTGAACACAGAAATGACATGTCAGAGGAGGCTGCTGATTGTTTTGGAGTAAAACGGCTCTGTGGAGATTTAAACAAGGCTACGAGGAGCCACAGGCCAGACAGAATCATCAGCTCACTTTTGTTTCTGCTTCCTCTATGAAAATTTTGCATTGTAGGAAATGTCTTATTTCAGACATTAAGCAGAAATCACATCACTGCAAAACTTGAGGCTGTTGACTTACTTTAGTTGTTAGCTTCACTGGGAACAAAATGTCTCCGCTTTGGGGTAATCTATAGATTTCAAATTTATAGCTCACCTTAAATGTTCCTGACCTCAATGGAGCAATGCCAAGATTGTTCAGCAACTTCACAAAGAAAATTGAAACCAAGTGCCTGGTGGCTGAGTCTTGGCTCCCAGGTCTCGGTCAGGCCTAGCCCAAAAAAGTCACAAAAAGCCCCCACCATGCGAGCCACCACCAGAGCATAGGAAGATCAAGGTCAAGTACAGTGATTGCCATGCAGCAGTGTTTTTTATTGGAATTCCATGCTAGTAATGGACCCTAGGAATGGTGTTAACAAATACCATGTTTGATAGAAGGATACATCCTCTCTTCTTTCATATTCACCCTCTACACAACAGACTTCAGCTACTGCACAAAAACCTGCTGCCTTCAGAAGTTTCCTGATAACTCTACTGTCGTCGGATGTATCGGTGGAGGCGAGGAGACAGATTATCGGGCAATGGTGGATTCTTCATCACATGGTGTGAGCAGAATCATCTGCAGCTTAATGTGGCAAACACCAAAGGCTGATTGTGGATTTTAGAACACCAACCACCTTTGTTTCCATTGGAAAATGGTGGAGTATTACAGATACCTTGGAGTTCGAATTAACAATAACCTGGACCAGGTTCAGAAGAGTACTGTACTTTACTACAAGAAGGGCAAGAGCCATCTATATTTTTTGAGGAGGTTAAGGTGGTTTAATAGGATGGTCTATGAGTCTGTTGTGACTGGTGCTGTCCTTTTTGCTGTTGCATGCTGGAGTGGCAGGCTGAGGGTCACAGATGCTAACAGGGCAGTACCATTATATGTATGAAACCGGACCCTCTGACGAGGTGACTGTTGTCCAAAATCAAGAGGATATATTGAGCAGTACTTCCAAGCCACTTCGCAACCTGCTGATCAGGAACAGGTTCAGTGAGAGCCTGATACCACCGAAAAGTACCATTGCACCACACAGGAAATTATTCATAACAGTGAACATTAAACTGCATAAAGTCATCCATACAGCACCAAAATTCACTGTTATACATTTAGATTTTACTGTTTATTATATTAATAAAACTGTACATATCAATCACTGACTCCATTCAAAATTCCATATATATGTATATATGTATGTGTATATATGTATATATATATATACACACACACACATATATATATATATATATATATATATGTGTGTGTGTGTGTATATATATATATATATATATATATATATATATATATATATATATGTGTGTGTGTGTGTGTGTGTACATATACGAGTCCATGGGCATGTAAAAATGTATGCACATATATGCATGTATCGATACCAATATTTAAAAGAACCCGCCCCCGAATACATAATGAGCACCACCCCATCTAGAGGACACCATGTTCATCGACATAGTACCGCCCCCAGTACTTTGTAATCATTCTTCTATAATCACCTGAAGAGAGAGGATGGTTTCACCACCCCTCGAAACAGATCTGTAGTGATAAATGGAGTTCCAATAGAAAGTCTTTGTCCTGTCCTTTTATTTTTGTTATTTGCTCTACCAAAAAGTATTGAGCACTCTCCTACGGAAGGATCTACTCAGAAAATCCTCTACACCGCTCCTTGTGAAGACTTGTTGAGCACTCTACGAGAATCCGTCATGGAAAAGTTCAACATTGACTACTCTACAAAGAATATCCCCCTGTCATCTAACAACAACTACCTACAACGCCTAATCAAAAAAAACCGAACAGTTCTTACGAGTTATGCGCTGGAAAGCCCACTTCTTCCTGAACCCCGACAAGACCCCAGACAACAAAGAAACATATGGCTTCAAATCCACAAAGAACCCTCCCCCGATAGACGAACTAAAGAGCTTTGAAAACGACATGATAACCATGATACAATCTACAAAATTCAAACATGTAAACAACCCATTCCTGAAAAAGCTAAGAAACGACACCAAAAAAATCCAGAATGAAAGAAAACTACTCATCGCCGCCGACAAAACAACAAACTTCTACAAACTGGAACCAGCAGCATACAACGATCTGCTACAAAGAAACATCACTAAATCCTACAAGAAGTCACAGCCCGAAATCACACGTGACATACATAAAGAAAGCAAAAAAAATCGCGACAGAACTCGGCATCAGTGACAGAGTTGACACCACAGCCCACAAAGAAGCGTTTATAACATTGAAGGACCACAAGCCCGACTTTGCCAACAAACCTACTTGCCGATTGATCAACCCTACAAAATCTGAAATAGGAAAAATCAGCAAAAGATTACTTGACAGAATCAAGGACAAAATTGAAAAAACAACCAAACTAAACCAGTGGAAAAACACCGCATCTGTGATCGAGTGGTTTTCAGCAATAAAGAACAAGCAATCCCATCGGTTCATCTGCTTCGATATCATCGAATTCTACCCTTCCATAAGTGAAGCCCTACTAAACAAAGCCCTCGACTTTGCTTCCGCCTATGACAACATCACCAAAGATGAGAGAAACATCATTATGCATACCAAAAACTCTACTTTGGTGCATAAGCAACAAACTTGGCAAAAGAAGGGAAACACCACATTCGACGTCACAATGGGGAGCCACGATGGGGCGGAAACCTGCGAACTGGTGGGAAACTTCCTACTTTCCCAACTAACAAAGCTCGACATCAACGTCGGACTTTACCGCGATGATGGTCTTGCCTATTCTGACACCACACCCCGTCTCATGGAAAAAATCAAAAAAGAAATATGCCGCATTTTCTCCAATAATGGTCTACGGATCACCATAGAAGCCAACAAACAGATCACCAACTTCTTGGACGTCACCCTCAACCTGAACAGTGGCACCTACCAGCCATTCACCAAACCGAACACCACACTGCTATACGTCCATCATGAAAGTAACCATCCGCCCATCATAACGAAAAACATCCCCGCCGGCATCAACAAACGGTTATCATCACTTTCATCTGACAAGACAGCCTTCGAACAGGCGGCACCCCTTACCAGAAAGCACTACATGACAGCGGATACAACTATACTTTACACTATAAACCAAACATAAGCAACAATCAGAAAAACAGACAACGCAGAAACATCATATGGTACAACCCGCCCTTCCGCAAAAACATCAGCACCAACATCGGACACAGATTCCTCACACTAATAGACAAGCACTTCACCAAGGACCACAAACTCCGGAAAATTTTCAACCGCAACACCCTCAAGATCAGTTACAGCTGCATGAACAGCACTAAACAAA
Organism: Plotosus lineatus; assembly: GCA_024760905.1. Lineage (NCBI taxonomy): Eukaryota > Metazoa > Chordata > Actinopteri > Siluriformes > Plotosidae > Plotosus > Plotosus lineatus. The sequence continues at coordinate 62,668,199 of CM045734.1, forward strand.
TAACAGACAATCACAACAAGCGCACTCTGGCTTTGCATGATAATGCCGACGACACTAACTCACCAAACAAAAGAATGCAATGCAATTGCCGACAGAAAAACGCATCTGCCCACTCGACGGGAACTGTCTGCAATCATCAGTCATCTACCAAGCCACCGTCACACGGACAGACAATAATACAACAGAAACATACATCGGACTCACAGAGAACACTTTTAAAACCAGATACAGGAACCACATCGCATCCTTCCACAACGAAAAAAGTAGAAACTCCACCGAACTCAGCAAGCACATCTGGACACTCAAAGACACGAACATTGATCACCAGATCTCATGGAGAATTTTATCATCACACCCGACATACAACTGCTCAAACAAAAGATGCAATTTATGCCTCAGGGAGAAGTTCCTCATTATATACAGACCCGAGCTGTCTTCATTAAATCAAAGAAACGAACTTGTAACTTCATGCCGACACAGGAAAAAAAATCATTATTATGCAACACACCCCCTTCAGTACACTAAGTATTTAATTGTATCAATCTGTAACTAAACATTATATATACTTGTGTATGTGTGTGTATGTGCTTACGCACGTGAACGTACGTGTACATGTATATGTAGATATGTGCATATATGTGTACTGTATATATTTGTATATATGCGTATGTATATATATATATATAGATATATGTGTATGTGTATGTATATACATGTATATGCGTGTATGTAAGTGTGTATGTGTGGATACCTATGTGTATATATGTATATATATATATATATATATATATATACATATATATATACATATTATATATATATATATATATGTATATGTATATGTATATATATATATATATATATATATATATATATATGTGTGTGTGTGTGTGTACATATACGAGTCCATGGGCATGTAAAAATGTATGCACATATATGCATGTATCGATACCAATATTTAAAAGAACCCGCCCCCGAATACATAATGAGCACCACCCCATCTAGAGGACGCCATGTTCATCGACATAGTACCGCCCCCAGCACTTTGTAATCATTCTTCTATAATCGCCTGAAGAGAGAGGATGGTTTCACCACCCCTCGAAACAGATCTGTAGTGATAAATGGAGTTCCAATAGAAAGTCTTTGTCCTGTCCTTTTATTTTTGTTTATATATATATATATATATATATATATATATATATATATATATATATATATATATATATATATATATATATATATATATATGTAGAAGCTAGAGAAGCTGAGTAGCTCCTTCAGTGGACGACTGGGACATCCTCAGTGCAGGAAGGAGCGCTACCGCAGGTCGTTCATTCCCACCGCTGTCAGACTGTACAACGCCACTTTGTAACTGTCTGTGAAAATACCGGTTATGTGCAATAAAAACCCCGTGCACTTTAATCAACCACATCTACCCCACTGACTGAACCATATCAACCCATCTACTCCGCCCTCAGATACATGTACACTTGAATATAGGCCAGTCTACAAAGTTGTTCCCTTCTTTTCTTTTATTGTTTAGTAATTTATACTATTTATGTATCTGTAACCCATATAAATACATGGTTACTAAGTTTATTGGAAAAAACCCTAATTTCCAACGCTCCCTGAAAGCACTATAGTTTCCTCGTCCCCTTGAACGCATCCTAAGCACATGCTGCATGCACCTAGCTAAGCACAGCAGAGCGTGCTGAAGAGCAGGACACACACAGAGCACTCGATAAGCTACACAAGTGAGTCAAACGATCCAAAATGTGTTTAAGTGAACTTTTAACAAGTTTAACTAAGTTTGTGTACTTTTCAGAGCCTTGTATGTGTTTTGTTCTCTCTCAATCAAACCGGGTGGTGAGTGTTTGTGTGAGTCATTACAACATGAAGCTAGCTTAAAAACCTATGCTAACTTTACACATGGTGACTTTTAAAACTGTGTGCACTATTTTTGTCTCGGAAAAAGCTAAAACCAGTCGGAGTACACAACAAAGATTGTGCTGTGCACAAAATGAGCCTTACATTTTATTTTTCTAAATGCTTTTGTTGAAGCACTTTTGCTAATGCACTAAAGTAGTGCAGATAAGCACTTTTGTTTTGTATTCCATTCCATTCAGTGCCTTTCATGCACTTTTGTCATTTCATTTATGTGTTATTTCATAGAAATAAGTTGTTATGCTACATAGCAATACATTTTGAATTCATGGAAGTAAAACCAGTGTTAAAACAGCAATGTAAAAGATTTTGAACATTTTATGAGATCTCATTTTATTTAGAAACTACTGTTAAGAAATATTTTATTCATTGTGTCTGTACTGCATGTGCAGACTGTTTTTTAGTGGATCTGGATCTGATCTTGAAGCTGGTTTCGGACACGGATGGCGAGCCAAACCCAGTGAGAACTCTTGGCAGATCCAGAAGCAGTGTGGCCAACTGCTCTCTGGATGCGAGAGTAGATCTACAGACCCAACCACTTCAAATCACAGGATCCCAGATAAGAACAAATAAAAACACCTTTATCCCAAACGGATCACAATCCTGGAAAAGACCTCCCGAATTCACACAAATCGAACCTTAGAGACTCTAAGCCTATTTTAGTTTTATTTTTATTTTGTAAAGAGCGTTCTACACCTTGTTTGCACTGTTTCTTGTGATATTGTAAATTGTAATAAATCTGCCGGCTGTTCAACTTTAAATCTCCACAATTTATTCTACTCCTCTAGAACCTAGTATATAATCTAGCACAGCTATATCAAGCTGGTGTTACATATCTATTTATTTATATCATATATATATATACGTATGTGTGTATGTTTGTATATGTATGTATTTTTGCACCCCCGACTGATGGTACCTCAAGAGCCTGTAACAGTGAATTTCTCCATTGTGAGATTAATAAAGCTGTATCTTATCTTATATACATATATATTCTATATATATATATATATATATATGTGTGTGTGTGTGTATATATATATATGTGTGTATATGTAAAATGCAGCCGTGAAGGGGGCACAAGCCAGTGCTCTCGATCATGCCGGTCCCAAGCCCGGATAAATGCAGAAGGTTGTGGCAGGAAAGTCATCCGACATAAAACCTGAGCCAAATCAAAGATGCAAATCACAAATATTACCTCCATACCTGATCGGTCGAGACCCGGGTTAACAATGACCACCATCAGTGCTCTTCACCAACAGAGTGCTAGTGGAAATTGGACTACTGTTGATCAAAGGAGATATAGGAGGCATGGCCGTAGGCGGAGAGAGAAGAGGAAAAGCATGAGTCTAGGCCTGAAAGTAGAGACTTTGAATGTTGGAACTATGAAAGGAAAAGGTAGAGAGCTGGCTGACATGATGCAGAGGAGGAAGGTGGACATACTGTGTGTTCAGGAGACCAGGTGGCAAGATAGCAAGTCTAGACGCTTAGGAGCAGGGTTTAAGCTGTTTTTTTTTTTTCATGGTGTGGATGGGAAGAAAAATGGTCATGGGGTCATCTTGAAGGAGGAGTTTGTCAGGAATTTTCTCGAAGTGAAAAGAGTGTCAGACAGAGTGATGAGTCTCAAGTTAGAAAGTGAAGGTGTAATATTCAATGTTGTTAGTGCTTATGCCCCACAGGCAGGATGTGAGCTAGAAGAGAAGGAGAGATTCTGGAGTGAGTTAGATGAAGTGATGCAGAGTAACCCCAGAGGTGAAAGAGTGGTCACTGGGGCAGACTTCAACGGACATGTTGGTGCAGGCAACAGAGGGGAGGAAAAAGTGATGGGCAGGTTTGGTATCCAGGACAGGAACACAGAAGGACAGATGTTCGTAGATTTTGCAAAAAGGATGGAAATGGCTGTGGTGAATACTTTCTTCCAAAAGAGACAGGAGCATAGGGCCACTTATAAAAGCGGAGCACACAGGTAGACTACATCTTGTGTAGGCGATGTAATTTGAAGGAAGTCAGTGACCGCAAAGTTGTAGTGAGTGAGAGTGTTATCAAACAGCATAGGATGGTGGTGTGCAGGATGATGCTGATGGTGAGGAAGGTGAAAAAGGCAAAGGCAGAGCAGAAGACAAAGTGGTGCAAGCTGAAAAAGGAAGAGTGTTGTGTTGTCTTCAAGGAGGAGTTGAAACAGGCTTTTATTGCTCAGGAAGTGCTTCCAGATGACTGCACAACCACAGCAAATGTGATCAGGGAGACAGGTAGGAGAGTTCTTGGTGTGTCACCTGGAAGGAAAGTAGATAAGGAGACTTGGTGGTGAAATGAGGAGGTGCAGCAGTGCTTACAAAGGAAGAGGTTAGCTACGAAGAAGTGGGACATTGAGAGGACCGAGGGGAGCAAACAGGAGTACAGGGAGACACAGCATAAGGCAAAGCTAGCAGTGTCAAAAACCAAACAGAAGGTGTATGATGACTTGTATGCTAGGTTGGACAGTAAGGAGGGAGGAAATGATTTATACAGGTTGGCACAGCAGAGAAATAGAGATGGTAAGGGTGTGGAGCAAGTTAGAGGGATTAAGGAGAGAGTGGGAAATGTATTGACTGATGACAGAAGTGTGCCGGGAAGATAGAAAGAGTACTTTGAAGAGCTGATGGATGGGGAAAATGAGAGAGGACAAAGAGTAAAAGATGTGACCGTTGAGGACCAGGAAGTAGCAACGATTAGTAATAGTGAAGTGAAGAGGGCATTGAAGGGGATGAAGAGTGGAAAGGCAGTTGGTCCTGATGACATACCTGTGGAGGTAAACACCACAGATGCAGTGTTTGCTTTGAGAATGTTAATAGAGAAGTACAGAGAAGGTCAGAGGGAGCTGCATTGTGTCTTTGTGGATCTGGAGAAAGCATATGACAGGGTGCCAAGAGAGGAACTGTGGTATTGCATGAAGATGTCTGGAGTGGCTGAGAATTATGGTAGAGTGGTACAGGACATGTATGAGAGATGTAAGAGACAGTGGTGAGATGTGCTGTCAACGTGATCAAGACTTCAAGGTGGAGGTGGGTCTGCATCAAGGATCAGCTCTGAGCCCCTTCTTGTTTGCTATGGTGGGGGCAGGCTGACAGATAAGGTTAGACAAGATTCCCCATGGAATATGATGTTTGTAGATGACATTGTGATCTGTAGTAGGAGTGGAGAACAAGTGGAGGAAAATCTAGAGAGGTGGAGGTATGCCCTGGAAAGGAGAGGATTGAAGGTTAGCCTCAGTAAGAGAGAATACATGTGTATGAATGACACAGACCCAAAAGGAATGTTGATGTTACATGGAGCAGAAAAGAGAAAGAGGAAGGATTTTAAGTACCTCGGCTCAACAATCCAGAGCAATGGAAAGTGTGGGAAAGATGTGCAGGCAGGTTGGAATGGTTGGTGTCTGGTGTAATGTGTCTCGGCAAGAATGAAAGGAAAAGTGTACAAGATGGTGATGAGGCCAGCGATGTTGTATGGTTTAGAAACAGTGGCCCTGTGGAAAAGACAGGAGGCAGAGCTGGAGGTAGCAGAGATGAAAATGTTGAGGTTCTCTTTTGGAGTAACAAGGATGGATAGGATCAGGAATGAGTCCTTAGAGGGACAGCACATGTAAGAGGTTTTGGAGACAACGTCAGAGAGGCTAGACTGAGATGGTTTGGACATGTACAGAGGAGGGATAGTGAATATATTGTTAGTACAATGCTGAGGTTGGCACTGCCAGGCAGAAGGCCTAAAGGAAGACCAAAGAGGAGATTTATGGATGTGATGAAGAAGGACATGAAGGTAGTTGGCATCAGAGAAGATGCAGAGGACAGGGTGAGATGGAGGCAGATGATTTGCTGTGGCAACCCCTGAAGGGAACAGTCGAAAGGAAAAGAAAAAAAAAAAAAAAAAAAAAAAAAAAAATATATATATATATATATATATATATATATATATATATATATATGTACTCGTATATGTTTCCAGTGTACAAGGTGGTACCTTGACTTATGAGTGTCTTTTACAACGAATTTTCCATGATATGTGTTTCGATCCCACAGATAATCTGCCCCATCCAATGAGCAAAATTTTGATTTACAAGCTCTGCTGGGGAAGTGGCTTTTCTGGGCTGAGTCGCCTCGTATTCTTCCGTGTGTATTCCTTCGCGCTCCGAGAACGCCTTGTGCAGTGCTTCTCAATTATTTTCTGTGATGTTTCTTGTAAGACCCCATCCCCCCACCCCCCAGCACCCTGCATGCAACTATAAATAATGTTTATTGCGCTTCATATTGTTTGCTCAGTGCTTTTTCCCTACACCATAGGGAACACAGTGAGAGCGCCACCTAGTGTAATTGCGCATCCTCTACAGTAGCTGTCAATGGTGCTCTCACTGTCTTCCCTATGGTGTAAGGCTCCATGTTTATATGGAAAAAGGCATGTTCCCCATGGTCATGCGCGACCAGCAGCATCATACCGCACCCCCCAAGGAAGGGGGGGGGCGTGTCGCACTATTTCAGAAGCACTGGCCTTGTGGGAGCTCAACACAAATCTTTCCCCACTGGCATTCGTAGGGTGCATGAAAAACATGCATAAAATTCTCTTCCTTTTCTGTCACCGCACCACCTCATGTCTGCCCACATGACATCTTTCTGCCCACGTGACATCTTCGTGCTCACGTGATATCTTTGCTGCAGTCGATGATCGGAAGAGTTAGTTGACTTTTTGTTTCTTCTTGTTTTATTATTAATGTTAATGTACATGTATTATTATTATTTTATTTTATACATTTTTTTTTTTTTTACACATTTGTTTTTAATATATTAGGTCAAATATATGTGTTTGTGTCAGGTTATATGAGTTTGGGAGGGGGTTGGAACGGATTAATTGGTTTTCTATTATTTCCGATGGGAATTTTTATTTTATCTCTGAACATTTTGATTTCCGTGCTTGCCCTCAGAACGGATTAATTTCATAAGTCAAGGTACCATTGTATATACTAGTATATTTGGAATTTTTCTTTATTGAGAATTTATTTTAATCTCATTCTTACTTGTATGGAGCAACTGTGTGCAATTTACTCCGGGATCAATAAAGTATTCTGATTCTGAGAACTGGTATCAGGCCACTTTCAGCCAAAGGTTAACTCAGGGCTTTGTAATCTTATTTCCAGTTTGTGTCGGACTCCACCAGGGTCACTGCAGGGTCACTCCACCCTTGTCACTGCTTCTGTTTGTGGCTTAGTCACAGGGAGGAGGGTGTACACTCAGGATTGCATCCCTGATTTTTGCAGATGATGTGGTTCATCAGAAAGTGACCATCATGCACTGGAACTGTTCACAACTGAGTATTTGACCAGGATGAGAGTCTGCTTAACTGAGGCTAGATTGCTTGAATGTTTAAACTTTTTTGTACTTTGTTAACTTCTACTTTTACAGTGTGAAGCTGCTTTGCGACAATGTCAACTGTAAAAAAGCCATACACATTAAACTTAATTGAAAGCTGAATCGAAACCTGAATCGAATTGCTCCATCTGAGTTGGGAGACAAGACTTTGTCTCATGAGGAGGACTCCAAGTATCTCAGGATTTTGTTTTCGAGTGATGGTAGAATAAAGTGGGAGATGGACAGATGAATTAGTGCTGCAGCAGCAGCAGCAGTAATGCGGTGCTGCTCTGGTATGAAAATGTGAAGAGGGAGCTAAGCCCAAAGGCAGTTTTGGATTTACCTGTCCATCTGCAGTCCAGTCCTCACTTATGGTCATGAGATTCGAGTAGTGACTGAAAGAATGAGATCATGGATACAGGTGCCTGAAATGAGTTTTCTTCAGAGGGTGTCTGGGCTCATACATAGAATTAAGGTAAGGAGCTCAGTGGTCTATGGTGAGTTTGGGGTAGAGCCACTGCTAATCAGCATCAAAATGAGCCAGCAGAGGCAGTTCAGGAATCCGATTGAGATGAAGATTAACCAAGCATATCCAACAGGGACGAATCCCCAGGGCAGACCAAGAACTGACTTGAGGGATGTTGTATCCCAAATGGACTTGAAATGCATCGGGATTCCCCAGGAGGAGCTGGAGAGTGTAGAAAGGGAAAGAAATGCCTGTGTTTCCCTCATAGACTTGGTGTCTTTACACCCTGACCTCGAAGAAGTAGCAAAAGATAGATGGATGAAATTTTGCTTCTTTATATGTTTCTGGACAGAGAAAGAAAGACAGAAAAGTAGAAGATTCTTGTTCAAAGTAACCAGAAGGCCTTTTAATGGAAGTTGAAACCTGTAGATTTTGTTCCTTTGGGGTCATTTGCACTGTTGATTATTTGAGTGCTGTGTCGGTTTGCCTCAGGCCTTCCCTTTCGACTTCACAGCAGTGTAGCATAGAATTAATTTTTCTGTTTTTAATTTGCAGTCTTGAAATCACTCCTGATTATTTTTGGTCAGGCAGATGCCACCAGATATGAGTGATTAGCAGCTTGTGGTATAATGATGCATCAGTTTGAGATGTGAAACACTTTTCCATATTAGCAAGAATCAAAACTAATAAGCAACAAGAATACTGCATCGGCTCGGCATTCGATCAGGAAAAATAAAGTCGAAAAATCATGACTAATGTTTTGTACGAGGGATAAGGGGTGGGGATTACATAATTCTAGACACAGTATATTTTTATATATTTCCTTGTTTTATTTTTATTCACCTGTGCTTAAAAGCTTGTGTTTTGTGTATGCTTAGGATATAAAAGTGTACTCTGATGTTAAAATGTGGATTTTCTGGGTAAATAGAAATACATCTGCATGAAAGAAGACGTCTTAAACTGTCGAAGGCAAATCCCGAATCCCATTGTCTGCTCAATACGATTCTTGTCACAGTAATGTGTTTGTGTTCATATATTATCACTGCCAGCTTGCAAGTGTCAGATATGAAAATTTCTCACACTTCTCTGTCTCCTGCCCTCGTTTCTCTCTCTCCCCCTCGTTCCCCTCTAAGTTCTACACCGTTAGCACTCTCAGCGTGGTGAATAATTTAAAGTGCTGCTAAATCTCCTTCCATTCATCAGCATGATGGACAGATTAGATACACATTCATCTCCACCCCTCCACACCCAGTCAACTTTTCTGGCTTCTGGAATTTCCTGAAACCTCAAACACCTCGTGGGATTGCATAGATATATAAAGAATCAGTACGATGGACTAATGGAGCACAGAAGAGCCCTTTTTAGAATTTTATTGTGCAGCTTATTTAAATAGTTGACTCTGATTGGACAGCCACAGAATTCAGCAGGCGATCATTTTGTTATAATTATTCATATGTATAATCATAATAACATTATTTTCGTCACAACAAAAAAATTAATACCGAATCGGTCGAGGCCCAGGTTCACAACGACCGCCATCAGTGCTGTTAACCAACAGGGTGCTGGTGGAAATTGGACTACTGTTGGTCAAAGACGTCAAAGAAGGAGAGGTGGGAGGCGTGTCCATAGTCAGAGAGAGACAGAAGAGGAAAAGCATGAGTTTAGGACTGAGAGTAGGGACTTTGAATGTTGGAACTATGACAGGAAAAGGTAGAGAGCTGGCTGACATGATACAGAGGAGGAAGGTGGACATACTGTGTGTTCAGGAGACCAGGTGGAAAGGTAGCAAAGCTAAAAGCTTAGGAGCAGGGTTTAAACTGTTTTATCACGGTGTGGATGGGAAGAGAAATGGAGGAGGGGTCATCTTGAAGGAGGGGTTTGTCAGGAATGTTCTAGAAGTGAAAAGAGTGTCAGACAGAGTGATGAGTCTCAAGTTAGAAATTGAAGGTGTGACGTTCAATGTTGTTAGTGCTTATGCCCCACAGGCAGGATGTGAGCTAGAAGAGAAGGAGAGATTCTGGAGTGAGTTAGATGAAGTGATGCAGAATACCTCCAAAGATGAAAGAGTGATCATTGGGGCAGACATCAATGGACATGTTGGTGCAGGCAACAGAGGGGACAGGAAGTGATGGGCAGATTTGGTATCCCGGACAGGAACCAAGAAGTACAGATGTTGATAGATTTTGCAAAAAGGACTGAAATGGCTGTGGTGAGTACATTTTGTTTCAGAAGAGAGAGGAGCATAGGGTCAAAAGCGGAGGTAGGAGCACACAGGTGGACTACATCTTGTGTAGGTGATGTAATTTGAAGGAACTCAGAGTGTACAGAGGGATAAAGTTGATGAGCCATATGATGACATTATGGGAAAGAATAGTGGAAGCTAGACTAAGGGCAGAGGTCAGCATTTGTAAACATCAGTTTGGTTTCAATCAAAGAAAGAGCACCACAGATGCAGTGTTTGCTTTGAGGATGTTAATAGAGAAGTACAGAGAATGCCAGAGGGAGCTGCATTGTGCCTTTGCGGATCTGGAGAAAGCATATGACAGGGTGCCGAGAGAAGAACTGTGGTGTTGCATGTGGACGTCTGAGGTGGCAGAGAAGTATGTTATAGTGGTGCAGGACATGTATGGGAGATGTAAGACAGTGGTGAGGTGTGCTGTCGGTGTGAAAGAAGAGTTCATGGTGGAGGTGGGACTGCATCAAGGGTCAGCTCCGAGCCCCTTCTTGCTTGCTATGGTGATGGACAGGCTGACAGATGAGGTGAGACAAGAATCCCCATGGACTATGATGTTTGCAGATAACATTGTGATTTGTAGTGAGAGCAGAGAACAAGTGGAGGAAAATATAGAGAGGTGGAGATATGCCCTGGAAAGGAGAGGAATGAAGGTTAGCCTCAGTGAGACCGAATACATGTGTGTGAACGAGAAGGACCCAAGAGAAACGTTGAGGTTACAGGGAGCAGAGATAAGGAAGGTGGGGGATTTTAAGTACTTTTGACAGTGGTTCTCAAATAGTGGGGCGCGCCCCCCTGGGGGGGCACGGTGCAGTGCCCCGGGGGGGGGGGGGGGGGGGGGGTGACCCCAGGGAACATGCTTTTTTTGCCGTACAGTATTAGGATAAAGTGTAATTCTACATCCATTACAGCAGGTGGCTTCCTCACTGTTAGAGTGTCCCCAGAGGTAAAATAAAAAGTGAAGTTAATAAAGACACCATGGAAATTTTAACAGTGGTGGAAAGAGAGGCAGAGAGCAATGGAGACAGTGAGGGGAAACAAAAGTCTCCCGGAAGTTAAGTCGAGGAGGTATGATGAAGCGGATGTAGCACTCGGCTTCACTGGGCTGCGGTGAAAAATGAGGAAAGACTGCTGTGATTACTGTGTCTGAAAACATTGGCAGCGGACATCATGAAGCCAAATAAATTCAGACGTCACTTGAAGGCATCACACCCTGATCACGTGATGAGCTGTGTGAGTTTTTTCAGCGTAAACGTGCCGAACATTGCCAACAACCATCCCGCTTTGTGAATGCTACTCCTCCAAAACCAGCGAGCTCTGTTAGCATCAGATAAGGTGGAGTACCAAACGGCTCAGTGTAGAAACTCCCACAGCAGAGCAGAGGAACCGATCCTACCTGCAACAGACTCGGTTTCTGTCATGCTGGATGGCGTCACTGCTGTGAAAATAAGTCCAGGTTCCAGTTCAGCATTGAGTCGGAGCTGAGTGTTCAGTATCGTGCGTTAAACCCTGCTTCAAAAAGCTGTGCACTGCGAAATGTGTTCATTATGTGGATTCAGGCGAGGTCACTCTACTCTACAACAACTTGTTGAAATTTATAACCAGATTTGCACTTCGCTTGATAACAAAGATTACTATTGTATGGTTTTTTGTGATGTCTCTAAAGCATTTGATAGAGTTTGGCACGTGGGGCTTATGCACAAACTAGAGAAGTATGGAGTTTGTGGAAAACTACTTGAATGGTTTAATAATTATCTAAGTGGTCGCAGTCAATCAGTTTTTGTTCATGGCTCGTTATCTAAACCTTTGGTGTTAAAAGCTGGAGTACCTCAGGGGTCAGTTTTAGGTCGGTTCCTTTTCAATGTTTATGTAAATGAGATTGCAGATGAATTAAATTGTTTTATTCGGCTTTTCGCTGACACTTCATTAGGAACATTGTCAAAAGAAAAGCAATTCATGGAACAGCTTATGAATGAAAATTTAGAACTTCTATGCAATTGGGCTAAGGATTGGTTAATTTCATATAACCCAGGAAAAAACTGAAACTATGCTATTCACTATTAAGAATAATGAAGATATTAATTTGTATTTTGACGGCTGTAAAGTAAAAGCAGTGGAATCTCACAAACATTTGGGTTTATGTTTTTCATCAAATGGGGGATGGCACTTTTATATTGAAAATATTGTTAAAAAGACTTCCAGAATGATAGGCTCACTTCGAAAGTTAAAATTTCTACAAAAAAGAGCGCCACTGTCCAAAATTTACACGTATTTATCAAACCATACTTTGAGTATGTATGTGAGGTATGGGACGGGTGTTCAATTAAGCAAGCCAACAGATTAGAAAAGTTACAGCTTGAAGCTGCCCGTATTATTACTGGACTGCCAAGATACACTTCTTCTCAATCACTATACAGTACTTTGAAACGGGCTGGGAATTGCTGTCTGAAAGAAGGTGTGTTTGTAAATGAATGTTATTTTATAAGATACACAAACATCTTACTCCAACTTTTCTCTGTGATCTACTCCCTCCAGTAGTAGCGAACAGAACAAACTATCCATTAAGAAATAGCCATGATTATAGTATACCTCCTACACGATTAAAATATTCAACACTTTCATTTTTTTCAATCAACAGTTAAATTGTGGAATGATGTCCCACTAGGAACCAGAGACAGCAATTCTGTAGTTTCATTTAGATCAGCGATTCATCTAAAACCAAAATGTGCACCGGTATATTTTTCATACGGGAAAAGGAAGTTAAATATTTTACACATGAGATTAAGATATATGTCGAGTTCACTTAATTATGATTTATTTAGAATGAATGCAAAGGATGATGCACGCTGTCAGTGTGGCCACAAGTGTGAGAATGTTTTTCACTATTTTCTAGAATGTCCCTGATATAATTTTCAACGTGAACAAATGTTAAAAACTTTAGAGTACATTGTCCATCAAAGAGCACCAATCGATATTAATCTCATTTTAAATGGCAATGCAGATTATTCTCTCAGAGAAAACCAGAATGTTTTCAAATGTGTACAAATATTTATTTGTAATACTAAAACGATTCCTTTAATTCTTTTGTATTTCTCCTTCCCTTGTCCGCATCTTGCTGTATATTTTGTAATATAATTACCGTAACTACCTGGAGAGGGCTTTATTAAGTTGGATAACTTGTGCCCAATCCATTTCATGTTTGAATAAAATATGTTTTAATAATATTATTATTATTTATTGATTTTATTCAATTTTATTTTTTTGTCTTGAATGTTTCAAATTGTTGGTCAAAATGTTTACAGTTTAAATAAGGATACTTTTTTGTTTATTTCAGGCAAATTGATGCACTTTAAATATTTTTGTTCAAAGACTACAAAATTGTCTCATCTCATCTCATCTCATCTTCTTCCGCTTAGTCCGGGGTCGGGTCGCGGGGGCAGCAACCTTAGCAAAGAGGTCCAGACATCCCTCTCCCGAGCTACTTCCTCCAACTCTCCCGGGGGGACACCGAGGCGGTCCCAGACAAGCCGAGAGACATAGTCCCTCCAGCGTGTTCTAGGTCGACCCCGGGGTCTCTTCCCGGTTGGACATGCCCGAAACACCACACCAGGGAGGCGTCCGGGGGGCATTCTAACCAGATGCCTGAGCCACCTCAACTGGCCCCTCTCAATGCGGAGGAGCAGCGGATCTACTCCGAGCTCTCCCCGGATGGCGGAGCTTCTCACCCTATCTCTAAGGGAGAACCCCGCCACCCGGCGAAGAAAGCTCATTTCAGCCGCTTGTATCCGTGATCTTGTTCTTTCGGTCATTACCCAAAGCTCGTGACCATAGGTGAGGGTTGGAACGTAGATCGACTGGTAAATTGAGAGCCGCCTTGCGGCTCAGCTCCTTTTTCACCACGACGGACCGGTACAGGCACCGCTTAACAGCAGAGGCTGCAGCGATCCGTCTGTCGATCTCTCGCTCCATCCTTCCCTCACTCGTAAACAAGACCCCAAGATACTTAAACTCCTCCACTTGGGGCAGGACCTCATCCCCGACCCAGAGGGTGCATTCCACCATTGTCCGACTGAGAACCATGGCCTCGGACTTGGAGGTACTGATCTTCATCCCGGCTGCTTCGCACTCAGCTGCGAATCGCTCCAATGAGAGCTGGAGGGCCCGACTTGATGAAGCCAAAAGGACAACATCATCCGCAAAAAGCAGAGAAGATATCCGATGGCCACCGAACCAAAACCCCTCATCGCCTCGACTGCGCCTAGAAATTCTGTCCATAAAAATTATGAACAGAATCGGTGACAAAGGACAGCCTTGGCGGACTCCAACTCTCACCGGAAACGAATCCGAGCTGCTGTTACCAATACGGACCAAACTCTGGCTCCGGTGATACAGCGACCGAATAGCTCGTAGCAACGGATCCAGAACGCCGTACTCTCGGAGCACGCCCCACAAGATCTTTCGAGGGACACGGTCGAAAGCCTTCTCCAAATCCACAAAGCACATGTGGACAGATTGGGCAAACTCCCATGCCCCCTCCAGAATCCTGTGGAGCGTATAGAGTTGGTCAAGAGTGCTGCGGCCAGGATGAAAACCACATTGTTCCTCCTGAATCCGAGGTTCAACTATCGGTTGGATCCTCCTCTCTAGTACCCCTGCATAGACTTTACCAGGTAGGCTGAGGAGTGTAATTCCCCGATAATTGGAACACACCCTCCGGTCCCCCTTCTTAAAAATTGGGACCACCACCCCAGTTTGCCAATCCAGAGGTACAGCCCCCGATGACCACGCGATGTTGCAGAGACGTGTCAACCAAGACAGTCCTACAACACCCAGAGTCCTGAGGTATTCCGGGCGGATCTCGTCCAACCCCGGAGCTCGACCAACGAGGAGCTTTTTGACAACCTCAGTGACCTCCACTCTAGTGATGGGCGGACCCTCACCCGAACCCCCAGGGTCTTCCTCTTCCACGGAGGGTGTGTTGGTGGGATTGAGAAGGTCCTCAAAGTATTCCCTCCACCTCTCAACAACATCCCCAGTCAAGGTAAGCAGCTCCCCACCTCCACCGTAAACAGTGTTTGTGAAGAACTGCTTCCCCCTCCTGAGGCGTCGGATGGTGGCCCAGAACCTTTTTGAGGCCAACCGATAATCACTCTCCAGGCCCTCACCGAACTCCTCCCACGCCCGAGATTTTGCATCTGCGACAGCCTCGGCTGCAGCACGTTTGGCCTGCCGGTACCCGTTTTCTGCCTCAGGAGTCCCACAGGCTAATAAAACCCGATAAGCCTCCTTCTTCAGCTGGACGGCCCCCTTCACCGCAGGTGTCCACCACCGGGTTCGGGGATTACCGCCACGACAAGCACCGACGACCTTACGGCTACAGCTATGGGCTGCCGCCTCAGCAATGGAGGCACGAAACATGGCCCATTCAGATTCCATGTCCCCCGCCTCCTCCGGAACGTGGTTGTAGCTCTGCCGGAGGTGGGAGTTAAAGGCCTCTCGGACAGGGGGCTCCGCCAAACGTTCCCAGCAGACCCTGATTACACGCTTGGGCCTGCCAGGTCTGGAAGGCAACCTCCCACACCACCGAAGCCAACTCACCACCAGGTAGTGATCGGGAGACAGCTCAGCTCCTCTCTTCACCCGAGTGTCCAGAACATATGGTCGCAAGTCCGATGACACGACTACAAAGTCAATCATCGAACTGCGACCTAGGGTGTCCTGGTGCCAAGTGCACTTATGGACACCCTTATGTTCGAACATGGTGTTCGTGATAGACAAACTATGACGAGCACAGAAGTCCAACAACGACACACCATTCGGATTCAGACTGGAGAGGCCGTACCTACCGATCACACCCTTCCAGGTCACACTATCGTTGCCCACATGGGCGTTGAAGTCTCCCAAGACAACGAGCAAGTCTCCCGAGGAGCGTTCTCCAACACCCCCAAAGACTCCAAAAGGGTGGGTACTCTGAACTGTCATTTGGTGCATAAGCACAAATAACAGTCAGTACCCGTCCCCCCCACCCGAAGACAAAGGGAAGCTACCCTTTCGTCAACCGGGGAGAACCCCAACATTTGGGCACCGAGACGGGGGGCAACAAGAATACCCACACCGGCTCGCCGCCTCTCCCCATGAGCAACTCCAGAATAGAAGAAGGTCCAGCCTCTTTCGAGATGGATGGTTCCAGAGCCCAAGCTATACGTTGAGGTGAGCCCGACTATATCTAGTTGGTATCTCTCCACCTCACGCACCAAATCAGGCTCCTTTCCCGCCAGAGAGGTGACATTCCATGTCCCGAAGGTCAGAGTAAGCAGCCGAGGATCAGTCCGACAGAACCCATGCCTTTGGCTGCCACCCAACTCACACTGCACCCGACCCCTAAAACTCCTCCCACGGGTGGTGGGTCCATGGGAGGGCGGACCCATGTCTCCTTTTTGGGCTGGGCCCGGCCAGGCTCCATGGGCATAAGCCCGACCACCAGGCGCTCGCCTTCGAGCCCCTCCCCTGGGCCTGGCTCCATGAGGGAACCCCGGTGACCCGCGTCCGGGCAAGGGAGACTGATTCCTGTGTTGTTTTCTCATGTCTTAGGGGTCTGTTTTGAATCGCACTTTGTCTGGACCTTCACCCCGGACCTATTTGCCTTGGGTGACCCTACCAGGGGCATTTGCCCCCGACAACATAGCTCCTAGGATCATTAGGTCACGCAAACCCCTCCACCACGATAAGGTGGCGATTCGAGGAGGGGATAAATAAAGTTATTCTTTGTTGGAAGTTGATCTATATTTCTTCCTGTTTTTGTATTCCATATGATAATCAGGATTTATTATGTTAATAAGGATACAGTGTTATGCAGAGGTTTACTTATAACAATTTTAGACAAATAACTCTATTGATATTGGGGGGGGGGCAAATTGTTTTCCTATTCCGGGGGGGTGGGGGGGCGCAACAGAAAATAATTGAGAAGCACTGACTTAGATTCAACAATCCAGAGCAATGGAGAGTGTGGAAAAGCGGTGAAGAAGCGTGTGCAGGCAGGTTGGAATGGTTGGGGAAAAGTGTCCGGTGTGATAGGAAGGTATCGGCAAGAATGAAAGGAAAAGTGTACAAGACGGTGTTGAGGCCAGCGATGTTGTGTGGTTTAGAAACAGTGGCCCTGGGGAAAAGACAGGAGGCAGAGCTGGAGGTAGCAGAGATGAAAATGTTGAGGTTCTCTTTGGGAGTAACAAGGATGGATAGGATCAAGAATGAGGACATCAGAGGGACAGCACATGTAATACATTTTGGAGAAAAGGTAAGAGAGACTAGATTAAAATGGTTTGGACGTGTACAGAGGAGGGATAGTGAGTATATTGGTAGTAGGATGCTGAAGGTGGAACTGCCAGACAGAAGGCCTAGAGGAAGACCAAAGAGAAGATTTATGGATGTAGTGAAGGAAGACATGAAGGTAATTGGTGTAAGAGAAGAAGATGCAGAGGATAGGGTGAGATGGAGGCAGATGATTCGCTGTGGCAACCCCTGAAGGGAACAGCTGAAAGGAAAAGAAGAAGAAGAAGAAGAGAGGTGTTTTGGAAAACACTCCCCCAATGACTCGTTCATTGTCCTGGTAGATTCAACACCCATTTGGTCAATGGTAGTGTGACCTTGAAGGGGACTTGGTAGATACAGTAGATATGTAGTACATATGGTAGATACTCTCCAGTATGAACCCAGATGGTGTTTTGTTGTTCGACTTATGTTCTCATCACAGTTTGTCCATCACGAACACCATGTTCGAACATACTAGTAGGTGCACTTGACACCAAGCCACCCTCAGCCACAGTCCAATGATTGACTTTGTAGTTGTATCACAGGACTTGCAACTTCGTGTTCTGGACATTCGGGTGAAGAGGGGAGCTGAGCTGTCAACCAATCACCACCTGGTGGAGATCTGGCTTTGATGGCAGGGGAGGCAGCCCTCCAGACCTGGCAGGCCCAAGTGTGTAGTTAGGGCCTCGTGGGAACATTTGGCAGAGTCTCTTGTGAGAGGGACCTTTAATTACCATCTCCAGGAGAGCTACAATGAGGTCCAAAAAGAGGTGGTGACATGGAATCCGAATTGGACATCTTTCCTGCTTCCATTGCTGAATTGGCAGCCCATAGCTGTGACCAGAAGGTCATGGGTGCCTGTCGGGGCGGTAATTTCAAACCTGGTGGTGGACTCCTGCAGTGAAGGGTGCCATCAAGCTGAAAAAAAGAAGCCTATCGAGTTTTATTGGCCATACCTTTGGATTAGGGTGGTAGTCGCCCTTTTTAAATAGGGTACCCGAGGGTATGTTCCAGTTATCATGGAGTCATACTCCTCAGCCTACCCAGGAAAGTCTATGCAGTGGTACTAGAGAGGATGATCCAAACGACAGTTGAACGTCAGATTCAGTAAAAAATGTGTTTTTTGTCCTGGCCATGGCATTCTCAATCAACTCTATATCAACTCTATATGCTCTTTAGGATTCTATCGGGACGATGGGAGTTTGCCCAATCTATCTACAATTGTTTTATGGATTTGGAGAAGACTTTCGACTGTGTTCCTCAGGTTATCTTGTGGGGCGTGCTCTGGAAGTATGGCGTTCTGGACCTGTTGCTGTGGGCCATTTGATAGCAGTATCACCAGAACCAGAGCTTGGTCCGCATTGGGTTGGAGTCCACCAAGGCTCTCCTTTGTCACCAATTGTGTTCATAATCATTATGGACAGAATTCCTCGGGGCAGCTGAGGCGTTGAGTGGTTCTGGTTTGGTGGTCATCGGATCTCATCTCTGTTTTTTGCAGATGACGTTGTCCTTCTGGCCTCATCAATCCAGGACCTCCAGCTCGCATTTAGGTGATTCACAGTTGAGTGCTAAGCAGCTGGGATGAGAATTGCCACGTCCAAATCTGAGGCCATGGTTCTCAGCTGGAAATGGGTGGAATGCACCCTCCGGGTTCTGGAACAAGGTCAAGTATCTTGTTCATGAATGAGGTAAGGATGGAGTTGAAGATCAACAGGCGGATCGCTGTAGCTTATGCAGAACCTGTACCAGTCAGTCATGGTGAAGAGGGAGATGAGCCCCCATGTAAAACTCTCAATTTACTAGTCAATCTACATTCCAACCCTTACGAGCTTTGGGTAGTGACCGAAAGAACAAGATCATGGATACAAGTGGCTAAAATGATCTTCCTTTGCTGGGTGGCAAGGCTCTCCCTTAAAGACAGGCTGTGAAGCTCAGCCATCCAGGAGGACCTCGAAGTATAACCACTGCTCTTCTGTGTTGAGAGAAGCCAGATGAAGTGGATCACGCATAGAATACCCCAAAACACCTCCCTGGTGTGGTGTTTCAGGTAGGTCCAACCAGGAAGAGACCCCAGGGTCGATTTAGAACATGCTGGAGGGATTATGTCTCTCAGCAGGTCAGGAAACACCTCGGTGTGACCCTAGAAAAGCTGGAGGAAGTGTCTGGGAGAGGGATGCCTGGACCTCATTGATTAGACTGCTGCCCTCACGAACCGAGCCTGAGTTAAGCAGAGGAAGAGGATGATGATGATGATAATGATGATGATGATGATGATTCCACTTTTTCAATGATTTATGAAAGATTCATATTTGAATAAGATTCATATTTACAAAAAAAGCAATGCTAAGAAAAAATTATAATGTAATTGTATTGTGGAATTATCTATTAAATGTATTTTGTTGTTTGTTTAATGCAGCCATGAGACGGGGGAGGCACTAACCAGTGTCTCTTCCTCTTATGCCGGTCCCAAGCCCGGGGAAATGCAAAGGGTTGTGTCAGGAGGGGCATCCGACGTAAAAGCAATGCAAAACTTTTATGATGCAAATCAGAAGTATTAGCCCCATACCGGATCGGTTGAGGCCCGGGTTAACAACGACCGCCATCAGTGTTGTCAATCAACAGGGTGCTGATGGAAATTGGACTACTGTTGGTCGAAGACATCGAAGAAGGAGAGGCGGGAGGCATGTCCGTAGGCAGAGAGAGAGAAGAGGAAAGGCATGAGTCAAGGACTGAGAGTAGGGACTTTGAATGTTGGAACTATGCAAAGAAAAGGTAGAGAGCTGGCTGACATGATGCAGAGGAGGAAGGTGGACATACTGTATGTTCAGGAGACCAGGTGGAAAGGTAGCAAAGCAAAAAGCTTAGGAGCAGGGTTTAAGCTGTTTTATCATGGTGTGGATGGGAAGAGAAATGGAGTCGGAGTCATCTTGAAGGAGGGGGTTTGTCAGGAATGTTCTTGAAGTGAAAAGAGTGTCAGACAGAGTGATGAGTCTCAAGTTAAAAATTGAAGGTGTGATGCTCAATGTTATTAGTGCTTATGCCCCACAGGCAGGATGTGAGCTAGAAGAGAAGGAGAGATTCTGGAGTGACTTAGATGAAATGATGCAGAGTACCCCCAGAGGTGAAAGAGTGGTCATTGGTGCAGACTTCAATGGACATGTTGGTGCAGGAAACAGAGGGGATGAAGAAGTGATGGGTAGGTTTGGTATCCAGGACAGGAACACAGAAGGACAGATGTTGATCGATTTTGCAAAAAGGATGGAAATGGCTGTGGTGAATACTTTCTTCCAGAAGAAACAGGAGCATAGGGTGACTTATAACAGCGGAGGTAGGAGCACACAGGTAGACTATATCTTGTGCAGGCGATGTAATTTGAAGGAAGTCAGTGACTGCAAAGTAATAGTGGGTGAGAGTGTTGCCAAACAGCATAGGATGGTGGTATGCAGGATGATGCTGATGGGGAGGAAGGTGAAGAAGGCAAAGGCAGAGCAGAAAACAAAGTGGTGGAAGTTGAAAAAGGAAGAGTGTCGTGTTGTCTTCAAAGAGGAGTTGAAACAGGTTTTGGGTGGCCAGGAAGTGCTTCCAAATGACTGGACAACCACAGCAAATGTGATCAGGGACACAGGTAGGAGAGTACTTGGTGTGTCCTCTGGAAGGAAAGTAGATAAGGAGATTTGGTGGTGGACTGAAGAAGTGCAGGGGTGTGTACAAAGGAAGAGGTTAGCTAAGAAGAAGTGGGACATTGAGAGGACCAAAGAGAGTAAACAGGAGTACAGGGAGACACAGCGTAAAGCGAAAGTAGCAGTGGCTAAGGCCAAACAGAGGACGTATGATGACTTGGATGATAGGTTGGACAGTAAGGAGGGAGAAAATGATCTATACAGATTGGCACAGCAGAGAGATAGAGATGGGAAGGACGTGCAGCAAGTTAGATTGATAAAGGACAGAGAGTGAAATGTATTCACTGACGACAGAAGCGTGCTGGGAAGATGGAAGGAGTACTTTGAAGAGCTGATGAATGAGGAAAATGAGAGAGAAAAAATAGTAGAAGAGGTAACCATTGAGGAGCAGGATGTAGCAAAGATCAGAAAGGGTGAAGTGAGAAGGGCATTGAAGAGAATGAAGAATGGAAAGGCAGTTGGTCCTGATGATATACCTGTGGAGGTATGGAAATGTCTAGGAGAGGTAGCAGTAGATTTTCTGACAAGAACATTCAACAAGGTCCTAGAGAGTGAGCAGATGCCGGAGGAGTGAAGGAGAAGTGTGCTTGTGCCCATTTTTAAGAACAAGGGAGATGTGCAGAGTTGTGGTAACTACAGAGGGATAAAGTTGATGAGCCATATAATGACATTATGGGAAAGAATAGTGGAAGCTAGACTAAGGGCAGATGTCAGCATTTGTGAACAACAGTTTGGTTTCATGCCAAGAAAGAGCACCACAGATGTAGTGTTTGCTTTGAGGATGTTAATAGAGAAGTACAGTGAAGGTCAGAGGGAACTGCATTGTGCCTTTGTGGATCTGGAAAAAGCATATGACAGGGTGCCAAGAGAAGAACTTTGGTGTTGCATGAGGAAGTCTGGAGTGGCAGAGAAGTATGTTAGAGTGGTGCAGGACATGTATGAGAGATGTAAGACAGTGGTGAGGTGTGCTGTTGGCATGACCGACGATTTCAAGGTGGAGGTGGGACTACATCAAGAGTCAGCTTTGAGCCCCTTCTTGTTTGCGATGGTGATGGACAGGCTGACAGACGAGGTTAGACGAGAATCTCCATGAACTATGATGTTTGCAGATGACATTGTGATCTGTAGTGAGAGCAGAGAACAAGTCGAGGAATGCCCTGGAAAGGAGAGGAATGAAGGTTAGTCTCAATAAGACAGAATACATGTGTGTGAATGAGAAGGACCCAGGAGGAACGGTGATGTTACAGGGAGCAGAGATAAAGAAGGTGGAGGATTTTAAGTACTTCGGCTCAACAATCCAGAGCAATGGAGAGTTTGGAAAAGAGGTGAAGAAGCGTGTGCAGGCAGGCTGGAATGGTTGGAGAAAAGTGTCCGGTGTGATGTACGATAGGAGAGTGTCAGCAAGAATGAAAGGAAAAGTGTACAAGGCGGTGGTGAGGCCAGCGATGTTGTATGGCTTAGAAACAGTGGCGCTGAGGAAAAGGCAGGAGGCAGAGCTGGAGGTAGCAGAGATGAAAATGTTGAGGTTCTCTTTGGGAGTAACGAGGATGGATAGGATCAGGAATGAGCACATCAGAGGGACAGCACATGTAAGATGTTTTGGAGACAAAGTCAGAGAGGCTAGATTGAGATGGTTTGGACATGTACAGAGGAGGGATAGTGAGTATATTGGCAGTAGGATGCTGAGGTTGGAACGACCAGGCAGAAGGCCTAGAGGAAGACCAAAGAAGATATTTATGGATGTGGTGAAGGAAGACATGAAGGTCTTTGGAGTCAGAAAAGAAGATGCAGAGGACAGGGTGAGATGGAGGCGGATGATTTGCTATGGCGACCCCTGAAGGGAGCAGCCGAGAGGAAAAAAAGATTTGTTTGTTTTTTTGCACAATTTAACTCAAAGTGCTGCATAAATTGTGAGTAGAATGCCCCAGGGTGATAGCACCCCTTTCTGTCACCACACCCCGTACAGCAATTTCAGGATCCGACTGACTGAAAGACAGACAGGAAATTACAGATCTCCCTCTCTCCATCTCTCTTCCTGGCTCTCTTTCTCTCTGGATTCCTCTCTCTCTCTCTCTCTATCTCTCTCCTCTCTCTCTCTCTCCTCTCTCTCTCTCTCTCTCTCTCTCTCTCTCTCTCTCTCTCTCATCACTCGGTCACCCCCCCCTACCCCTTCTCCCTCTCCACAAGTCCTATGAGAGTGAGACAGCGGGATTAATACGACACTGTTCCTCTCACAGTGAGAATAAATGGAAACAGGCGTGTTCAGAATGATGAATAAATAAAGAGCATCGCTCTTTTCCACATTACAAACAGACTGAGATGTAACAGCAGTGCTTCTACTCTCAGCAGTGTGTGTGTGTGTGTGTGTGTGTGTGTGTGTGTGTGCGTGTGCGTGTGTGTGTGTGCGTGTGTGTGTGTGTGTGTGTGTGTGTGCTGATTAAGAGGAAAAAGCAGCGCTCAGTGTGAACAGATCAGAGCTGTAATGCGGCAAGGCAGGAAGTTCTCTCTGGGAGAGAATCACTTAAAGCTCGGATGGGTTTATAATTCCGAGCTGATAAACTCAGACACTCAGTATGTTTTATCTCGTACACAAAGGAAGAGCCGAGTTCTACTACAAAGAGCAAGATGATGTAATGTCTGGAGTGATTGACAGACACACAGATGTTTTCAACTTCCTGATACTGCCTAATGTCTTAAAGCTCCGCCCACTTTTGCCATCCCAACCATTAGGCCTTTGCCACATATTAATAATTTGCAGAACTTTCACTGATGTATGACAAATTTCTATAAAATACTGCCATATGCTAACCTATCGATGTTATTCTAGTGTTGAACGTTTACAAAACTTATTAGTAAATTATCCAGAACCTATAATCAGTATATGTCAAACATGTATTGCATGCACATTTTTGATGACCTCACCATACTACCAGAATACTGTTACCTTACACTAAACTCTTAAATAACTTGTTCAAGGTACGCCTGCATATTTCCCAAATTCCTCATACCTCAGCATACGCTGGCTCAGTCGTCAATATGTGGTGGCAGGATCTTAGAAACCTCTCATCTCTATTTTCTCCATCTGAAGCACTGATGCAGTGTGAACACACACACTGTGAGACGCTGTGCTCCGCCTTAATGCATTGGATTTCCAGGATGAAAGTTAAACAGAGTGTAAGTCGAATGAGGTTCACAGTGCAAATCATGCTTACAGCCGCAGGGATCTGTCACCAAAAATGTTCTAAATATGAAGTAAATAATCAGTTTTTACGACCAATCGTTGTGTTTTCATGTGCTTCGAATGAGCCCTGGACAGCACGGAGGCGTCAGGGTTATCACACAGCAAGGAGGTCCTGGGTTTGAGATCTGGGCTCAGCGAGGGCATTTCTGTATGGATTTTACATGCTCCCCCCCATGTTTGTGTGGGATTTCCTCAGGGTACTCAGGTTTTCTCCCACACTCTAAAAGCAAGCAAAGTAGCCTCATTGGTAGGTAAAGTCTGTTGGGCTTTTTACACTCGAGCCTAGTGGCTCGTCAGGCCGGTGCTTATCCCCGGTTTCCGTAGCATGGAGCGACTAGGAGTTCAACTCCTCCTGGATGGGACGCTGGTCCATCGCAGGTTCCCTTCCAGTATATTTTTACTGGTACCCATTTACACTGCTGGGTGAACAGAGGCACACTTGTGGTTAAGACCTTGCCCAGGGGTCTTAGTACAGTGGGGGGTCTAACTGGGATTTGAACTCACAACCTCCTGATCATGAGCCCAGCACCCTAACCACTACACCACCGGCCCCACAAAGTAGGCTAACTGGCTGTTTCAAATTGCCCGTAGCTATGAGTGTGAACGTATGTGTGTTTCCCTCCGACGGTATGGCGAGCTGTTCAGGGTATACACCACCTTCGCCTTGGGTTCGGGGAAAAAATATAATGAACTTTAACAGGAGGAAAACACAGAAATACTGTGTATAAACACATGGTTAGCATTATTCTTATATTACCCCAAACACACACACACACACACACACACACACACATGCACAGAGAAAGAGAGAGAGAGAGAGAGAGAGCTCAAACAAATACCTAATATGGTAATGACAATTAGAAAGTGATAGGTGCAGATTTGTTCATAAGTATTGGCTTCAAGTCTGACACCGTATCCCCTGGACTTTTTATACCATTAGCCATCTCTGATGATGTAGAATTTTGTAAACAATTGTGTAATTAAGTTCTCTAAGCTTATGTTTCTATAATTCACTACATCAGCACATCTTTATCTGTCAGTCAGAGTCTGAGATTTCTACATTTTTCTTTAATAGCATCTGAATTCAACTTGTTTAGTGTTTAGCAGTGCTGTCTGTGTGTGTGTGTGTGTGTGTGTGTATGTGTGTGTGTGTGTGTATGTGTGTGTGTGTGTGTTTAGTCTCGTTCTATTCTCCATTTCTCTTTCACTCATGATATGGTTCTGATCAGCTCTTGAAGCGCTGTGATGTGTTAAACTGGCAGAGAGAGCTGTAATTATGTTGGAGGGCAGGATGAAGCTCTTCTGCTTGTTATAAGGAAGTGTCTCATTGCGTTCAACTTGGTAATGTGATGGCATACTTGCGAGCAGAGCGAGTGGTTTATCTTCGTGATGAAAGTGTAAGGGATTTTATCTGCACTTCTCACAGTGATGTTTTAGAGGCGAGTGATCATGTGATGATACTGTTACATCATAATCATAAATCTATCTGTGTGTTCAGGATGTGGGGGTGGTGATGGGTGGGGTCAGCTTTGTTCACACTTTGCCATTGGGGGACAGTTGGAGAGGAAATACTCGAAATCTTGTATGTACTGCATTATTTACACACTGCTGTTCAAAGTTTTGGATTACCCAGAAATATTCACATTTTCCATGAAGCCACAGACTTTATTGCATCAAATGATTTGGTGTCTGTGAGGAAGCAGTGCTGTAAGGAAGCTATGTGAAGAAACACTGTGTGGAAGCACTGTGAGATTGCTGTGTAAGCATGTGGTGTAAGGAAGCGGTGTCAGGAAGCACTGTGAACCAACGGTGTCAGGATTTGGTGTGACGGCAGTGTGAGAAATCGGAGCAAGAAAGCAGTGTGAGCATGGGATGAGAGGAAGCAGTGTGAGGAAGCAGTGTGAGCATGGGGTGAGAGGAAGCAGTATGAGGAAGCAGTGTGAGGATGGGGCAAAATGAAGCAGTGTGAGGAAGCAGTGTGAGCATGGGGTGAGAGGAAGCAGTGTGAGCATGGGGTGAGAGGAAGCAGTGTGAGGAAGCAGTGTGAGGAAGCAGTGTAAGGATGGGATGAGAGGAAGCAGTGTGAGGAAGCAGTGAGAGGAAGCAGTGTAAGGAAGCGGTGTGAGGAAGTAGTGTGAGGAAGCAGTGTGAGGATGGGGTGAGAGGAAGCAGTGTGAGGAAGCAGTGTGAGGAAGCAGTGTAAGGAAGCAGTGTGAGGATGGGGTGAGAGGAAGCAGTGTGAGGAAGCAGTATAACATGGGGTGGGAGGAAGCAGTGTGAGGATGGGGTGAGAGGAAGCAGTGTGAGGAAGCAGTGTGAGGAAGCAGTGAGAGGAAGCAGTGTGAGGAAGCAGTGTGAGGAAGCAGTGTGAGGATGGGGTGAGAGGAAGCAGTGTGAGGAAGCAGTGAGAGGAAGCAGTGTGAGGAAGCAGTGAGAGGAAGCAGTGTGAGGAAGCAGTGTGAGGATGGGGTGAGAGGAAGCAGTATGAGGAAGCAGTATAGCATGGGGTGGGAGGAAGCAGTGTGAGGATGAGGTTCGAGGAAGTAGTGTGAGGATGGGGTGAGAGGAACCGGTGTGAGGAAGCAACATGAGAAATCAGTGTGAAACAAATCTCAGCACTGAATCAGTGAGTACATTAAGAGCACTGCCATTGAGATACGAGAAGGATGTGAGCTTTCATTTCTCTCATCTTCAGCACCAGACGTTTGTAAACTGGCTTTTCCCATTGACCTTTAGTGCTCCTCCTCTGTCCCACTTCAATGCCGACTAATTCTACTCTGACCGAGATGCAGTGATGTGACAAGAGACTTCAACGTTATTTTCAGAAACAATTTTTACCACAATGTAATCACATCCTGCTGTGTCTGAGGGTTGTCATTAATGACTCCTAATGATAATTAATGACAATTCACTTGACTGCTACAGCCCGACAGACACATCCCCCTCCCTCTGCAGCCCACCCCAGCCCCCCCTATCCCTCACATCAGACCAGGTGAGGAGACAGCTGAGGCGACTAAATCAGAGGAAATCTGAAGGACCTGATGGCATCAGTCCCAGGCTGCTGAGGACCTGCGCAGACCAGCTCTGTGTGGTACTATGCTACCTGTACAACCTGAGCCTCAGCCTGGAGAAGGTTCCCGTCCTATGGAAGACCTCCTGTGTGGTTCCGGTTCCCAAAACAGCTCAAGCGAAGGAACCAGCCCACTACAGACCTGTCGCCCTGACCTCCCACCTCATTAAGACCATGGAAAGGCTCCTCCTTGAACACCTCCGCTCTATGGTGAGCCCCACCCTAGACCCGCTGCAGTTTGCCTACAGGCCCAACATCGGAGTAGAAGACGCCGTCATCTACCTTCTGCAGCGGGCACTCGCCCACCTGGAGATCGCCGGCAGCGCTGTGAGGGTCATGTTCTTTGACTTCTCCAGCGCCTTCAACACCATCAGGCCAGCGCGTCTGCGGGGGAAGCTGGAGGACGTGGGAGTGGACGGGCATCTTGCTGCCTGGATTATTGACTACCTCACTAACCGTCCACAGTACGTGCGGCTGCGCGGCTGTAAGTCAAAGGTGGTAGTCTGCAGCACGGGGGCACCGCAGGGCACCGTCCTCTCACCCTTCCTTTTCAACATCTATACCTCGGACTTCATATATAACACAAACAGCTGCCACCTCCAGAAGTTCTCGGACGACTCCGCCATCGTGGGCCGTGTGTCAGAGGGGAACGAGCTGGAGTACCGGTCGGTCATCGCTGACTTCGTGGACTGGTGTGAGCGCAACCACCTGTGCTTGAACACTAGGAAGACGAAGGAGATGGTGGTCGACTTCAGGAGAAGCACTCGTACACACACACACACACACACACACACACACACACACACACACACACACACACACACACACACTTACTAGTGAACATCCAGGGACAGGACATTGAGACAGTGGACAGTTTCAAGTACCTGGGCGTTCACCTTAACAATAAACTGGACTGGTCCCACAACACCAACGCCCTGTACAAGAAGGGCCAGAGTCGCCTCCACCTTCTGAGGAGACTCAGGTCCTTCGGCATATGCAGACCTCTGCTCAGGACTTTATGACTCTGTGGTAGCCTCTGCAATCCTCTACGCTGCCATCTGCTGGGCCCCGGGCAGCACAGAGCGGGACAGGAAGAGACTGAACAAGCTGGTCAGGAGGGCCAGCTCTGTCCTCGGCTGCCCACTGGACTCTGTGGAGGAGGTGAGTGAGAGGAGGATGGTAGCAAAGCTCACATCCATCCTGTTCAACAGCTCTCACCCACTGCACCAGACTGTCGAGGAGCTAAGCAGCTCCTTCAGTGTACGACTGAGGCATCCTCAGTGCAGGAAGGAGCGCTACTGCAGGTCGTTCATTCCCACCGCTGTCAGACTGTACAACGCCACTTTGTAACTGTCTGTGAAAATACCGGTTATGTGCAATAAAAACCCCGTGCACTTTAATCAACCACATCTACCCCACTGACTGTGAACCATATCAACCCATCTACTCTACACTCAGATACATTACACTTTAATATAGGCCAGTCTATAAAGTTGCTCCATTCTTTTCTTTTATTGTTTAGTAATTTATACTATTTATGTATCTATTTATTTATTTACTTATATAATATATATGTATGTGTGTATGTTTGTACTTGTATCTATTTTTGCACCCCCTACTGATGGTACCTCAAGAGCCTGGAACAGTGAATTTCTCCATTGTGAGATTAATAAAGCTGTATCTTATCTTATCTTATCTTATGTCATTAATGACATAATGACATCTGTGTGTGTAATAAATATAAATACAGGGCAGTGATGGTGCGTAGGGCGCAGGATCGCTGATCCGAAGGTTGGGGGTTCAAGTCCCTACAGGATTGTCACTGTCCCTCCAGTGCAGCTAACTGGGTTATAAAAGGCCGGCCATGTCCCTCACTGTCTATGGCTGTCTATGGTGTGAGGCATGTAAAAGAACCATTGCTGACTTTCGACAAGAGTAGCTGCAAAATCGTCAGCGTGTTTCCTCTGTACTCTGCCCTCGCCCGAAGTTGGCTGGGATGGGCGCCAGCCTCCCCGCGATCCTAATTAGGATTAACCAGTTACTTTTATTTTTGGTGCGTGTATATATATATATATATATATATATATATATATATATATATATACACACACACACACACACACACACAGTGGTATCTCATCTTATCAAATTAATATGTTCACGGCCTTTTTCTTAACCCGGATTTTTTGTAAATTGAACCGCATTTTACATGTAAAATTCGTTCCGAACACCCCAATACTACCCCCTAAACCCTTTAAAAATTATAAAAATATACCTTTTAAGGCCTCCTTCTACTACCAATGGTAGACAGGTTTGGCCATATTCCATTGTGATATCACTCAACCGCATGCCACAAGCTCAGTTCTTCTTTTCACTCGCAATGGAAATGAGAGAGAAAGCGAATGTGTGTGTGTGTGTGTGTGTGTGTGTGTGTGTGTGTGTGTGTGTGTGTGTGTGTGCGTATATGTGTATGTGCGTATATGTGTGTAAGTCTGTGAGTGAGTGAGAGACTGTGTGTATGTGTGTGTGTGTGTGTGTGTGTGTGATTTTGGATTAGAGATGATCAGAAGAATAACAAAACCGATGAAGTGATTTTACTGTACTGTTCTGTTCTTTACACTGAGAATATACACACAGAACCAATATTAGTTTGACTGGATATTATATATATATATATATATATATATATATATATATATATATATATATATATATATATATATATATAAGAAAGCTTCTAATATGATTCTCCTGAATTGATGCGAGTGCTCTGCTTCCTCGGGCTGTAAAATGTGCACTACAACATCATGTCTTAATAACAGTAGAGTTCAGCACTCAGTGTGGATTTAATGCGCTAACTTTTTCCGCACTCCAGACGTAACTACACACTTTTAAAAGTTAAGCATAACTTACACACAGGGGGTGGCGTATGTCTAAAACTTTGTCTAGTTGTCTACACCTTTTAACATCAATAAATAAGTATTTTGTTGTTGTGTTTTATTTCCACTCGGAGGAGCTAACGGGATATGTTCAGCTTATGTGGAGCAGTGAATATTTTCTGTATGAAGTGAGCAGAGCATCAAATGAACTTGATTTTATCAAATCAACAAATTAAAGCTGTGGTATAGTTTTTATCAAATCCGTCTCACAGCGAGATGGTCCTGGGTTCGAGTCCCAGGCTTGGAATCAGTGTTCTTCCTGTGCTTATGTGAGTTTTCTCCTGGTACTTTGGTGTCTTGCTACAGTCCAGAAGCCTGCACAGTAAGCTCATTGTCTGTTTCTTATTGCCCCTAGGTGTGTGTGTGTGTGTGTGTGTGTGTGTGTGTGTGTGTGTGTGTGTGTGTGTGCGTGTAATCAACCACACAGTGGAGTAATGAAGCAGAGGTACTGTTATCACTACAAGGCTGATTATTTCCCGCCAGCATCACTCCCCCACGCGTTTTATTCCCCTCACCCCACTGCAACCTGCTCATTATTACAGCTGTGATAGGTCACAGTGAAAGGTTGTGAAATGACCTTGAAATACATTATTTTCTGCTCTCATGTATTTTGTACCTATAAACAGTCATTTCCTCATTAGCTGCATTTTTAAATTGAATTCTTCTTCCACAAGTGACACAACGGAAGCGGTTTTACCTTCAGTGACCGTGAGTTAGAATCCCAGTGATCCCGGGAAGCTTGACAGTATAACCTGCTGAGCTCACAGGGAGGCAGGGATGGCATGCCCTACTATACCCTCGCCAATCTTCTGTGAGGTCATGTATACTGTATGTTTTGCTGCTCTTGATGTTGTGTGAACAGCAGTGTTAAAAATATGGCTGATGACCTCCTGGGATTTCACGGAAAGCATGAACTGACCTTCACCCTCCCTGGCTCCCTGGCTGCTGCATGTGATACGGAAGAGCTGTCTCCTGACTGAAGGGTAGAACCTGACCATGAGCAAAAACCGGGGAGTAAATTCTTGTTCCTCTTGTGATTGAGAGTCTCTGCATTAATACAGTCCTGCACTGGTGCAATAGCTGCTGTTATAGGCCACTCATCACCACCTCCTGGCCAATCACAATCCAGAGAGCAGCAGTGTACATAGGTTTTGATTTATGTTTTGGTTCGGTTTGTTATTTCATTACTGAGCAGAGTTTAAGAAACCCTTAAACCCATCATTTAATAATTCACACACACACACACACACACACACACACACACACACACACACACACACACACACATAATTGGTTTTTAAAGTAATGGTCATGACTTTCTCTTATAAATGAACTAGAGCTCATTATATTAAATAAATAAATAAATAAATAAATAAACTACCTCTGCAGTTTCTTAATTGGAATCCAGTGACGGTTACAGAGAAGCCCCATTTCTTTAAATTACCCACACCCCCTTTGCCCTCGCCAATGCTGTTGGAGTGGAATATAACAATTGGGGTCAGTTAATCTCGTTTAGTTTTCCTCCCGTCTATTATGAGAAATTAAAGAGCTCTGGAAGCCATATTTCTCAGAGAGGCTGCTTCGCTTGTTATTAGCTAACAGACTCAGAAATAGATTAGCATCGACTTACTGCCAGGAGCTTTCACTTGGAACGAAGGTTACACCGTGTTTCTGGTTAGAATAACAAAGGGACATGGAGTGGAGAATGGAGGTCAAGAAAACACCGTAGGTCATTACACACAGGGGCAAAGAGTCTGAATAAAAAATTACTCACAGTGTTCAGCATTTCAACAGTTCTGATTTATTTTTCTCACATAGTTTTTAAAAATATTGATATAATTAATTAATTTTGGAAGAGAAGGTCGTGTACAGAAGTCGGCATGTTTTTTTCATCATTCATTAATGCATTTTCTGAACTGCTTCATCCTAATTAGGGTCGTGGGCAGGCTGGCACCCATGTCAGCCGATTCTGGGTGAGGGCAGGGTACACTTTGGACAGGCCATTGCTGAATATGTTTTTTTCAGGAAGTTATAACTTACAAGAAGAATGTAGCATTATATTTCATAATTACTATCTCATTATCTCACTTATTCTCTCTCGATCATAATTACTATCTCATTATCTCACTTATTCTCTCTCGATCATAATTACTATCTCATTATCTCACTTATTCTCTCTCGATTATAATTACTATCTCATTATCTCACTTATTCTCCCTCGATCATAATTACTATCTCATTATCTCACTTATTCGCCCTCTATCACCATCTCATTATTTCACATATTCATACAAGTGCTCTATATTATCTCTATATTTATCAGTTTTATTTTTTGATTTTTCCCAGTTTTTGACGAATCTTAATCGTATCCAGTTCGCACCCATCAGGCATGGTGTTTTCTATCACATAACCACCACCGATCAACGAGGGCTGAAAGCATTCACACGCCTCCTTCATGACATGCGACGCTAGCTACCCGCCTCTTTACAAGATGTGGCACATACATATTTGGGGGCGGTCTGACACACACAGAGAAAGCACGATCCACCCCCTCGAATGAATGAGCTCACAGACTCCCAAGTTTAGCTGCCAATCACTGTGAGTGACAGCGAATTGAGCATATGCCATCCCCTCCCTCCCGTGAGACTTCAGCCAATTAGCTCAAATGGACTCTCAGCCACGGGCGACTGTATACGGGCAACTGATAGTTGTGTTTGTGTGACACTCGGGAGTCACATATTACCTGTCTATCACGATCTTATTGTCTCATAAATTGTCCCTCTGTTACTTATAACTATCTCATGATCATTCTCAGTGTCTTACGCTTACCATTAATATTTTATTTTCTCATTAATTATCCCTCTGTCACTACAACTTTCTCAGAATCCCATTCATTTGTTATTTATTTTTATTTCACTTTTCCCATTTCATTATCTCTCACTATCTCATTATCTCACTCAATTTGTTAATGTAACTATCTTATTACCTTATTTATTGCCTTGGTACTATTACTATCTCATTATCTCACTTATGGTGCTGTTGTCACTTTTTCATTTTCTCATTCACACTGCCTCATTATCTCACTGTCTCTATCTTACTATGATATCCTCATTTGTACTGGGAGTAGTACTTAACTCTTTATTGATTCTTAGAATGATATGTTCCCGTTGTTCTCCTTCACTTGATTTCTCCTACCCTGGTTTCCTCTTCTCTCATGGTGCGTTGTCTTTATTCACCAGTTTATGTCTTGCAACTGTTTGAGAGAACCCAGCTCAGCTTGTACCGTGCTGAGGTGCTGGTATTGCCATGGAAACACCACTTTTCAGCCAAATACTGCCCAGCAACACTGCATTTTACAGCTGGCAAAGAGACGACACCCCATTCAGTTTGATGAATATTCTGCACTCAATCCGGGAAACACCTTTGAAATGTATTCCGTACAGTACGGAAACCACCAAAGGAAACTTGTTTCAGACGTTAGACCTTGATGTGACTTTAAACCTGTTACTCATCCATTCTTCCATCTATAATTTCATTCATTTTATAAGCTTTTTGATACTAATTAGGGTCACGGGGTGGCCGGCACCCCTCTCAGCTGACTCTGGGTGAAGGTGGGGTAGATCCTGAACAGCTCACCAGACCAATGCAAGACAACACACACAAACATTCACTGTCAAACATAGGGGGCAATTAGGAACAGCCAATTAGCCTGCTGTGCATGTGTTTGAACTGTGGGAGGAAACCAGAGTACCAGCTGGAAACCTATGCAAGCATCATGGGAACATGCACACTCCATACTTAAACGCCCTGAGACTGGGAATCAAACCCAAGACCTTCTTGCAGTGAGGGCTAACCACAGTGCCATCCCCTTGATGTGGTGATTGTTCCAGATAAATCCTTCAAATGTATCAAAACTTTTGTTGTCATGGTGGCCAAAACTTTGTTCATTCATTCGCTGAATCACACTACAGTCAAAGAGAGGCTGGAGACCATTTCACTCAACACTGGGTGAAGGAGCATACACCCTGAACGGCTTCCCTGACCATTGCAGGACAACAAATACACACATCCAATCAACTATACACACTCACAGCTAGGAGCAATTTGGAACACCCTAATGGACTTGTTTTTTGACTGCAAGAAGAAACCGGAATACCCAGAGGAAACCCATGCAGTCTCTTGTTCTTCTTCTTCTTCTTCTTCTTCTTCTTCTTGAAACCCATGCAGTCATAAGGTTAAAATGCGAACTTCACAGAGAAACACCGTCGAGCTGGGACTTCAAGCCCTGCTATGAGACGATTGTGCGAAGTGCCACAAAATCAGATCACCCCCGTTTATTCATTGTTTTAAAGTAATGATCAATATGAACACCGAGAATCTTGCAAGGCCACAAATTCGACCACTGCTATGAGAAACACGGTTATGGCTTGAACCCTGGGTGCCACTCCCACTTTGTTGCAAAATGGCCACCACCACCACCACCACCATGAGGTAAAGAAAACAAAATAAATTACAACGGAACAGTAACACAGCTCAGCAAATTACAGCGGGTTTATTACAAAGCATTAAAGGTGGGATGCCTGATGTTTTTTGTCTCTATAAATAAATTGTAATATTGGTTAAAATGATTTTTACACCCTGAAAGCAATCAGTAGGAAATCAGGAAATAAATGATCTCTTCTTCATTCGTGCCCGCTGTGATGGGGCGGGTGTGGAATATTTTTAAACTAGGGTTCCTCCCACTCGC
Source organism: Plotosus lineatus (assembly GCA_024760905.1). NCBI lineage: Eukaryota > Metazoa > Chordata > Actinopteri > Siluriformes > Plotosidae > Plotosus > Plotosus lineatus. Next base: position 62,703,199 of record CM045734.1, read on the forward strand.
CTGCACATCAGGTAACATTAGCGTGAACAACACACCTGCGAACCTTCTGTTTCAATGTTTCGCATCTCACTTAGAGGAAGCGCTGTTTTCATAGCCACACACACTTAGGATCATCGGGCGGCCACTAGCCGTCTTGCTAAAGGAAGATGTTATTATTGCGCTCGACTTTAATCCAAGGTCACATCTCGCTTTCGTTTTTGTCAGTTTTAAACACACGCTTCATGACATCAGTGTTAAGTCTGGCCTCATTTCCAAACTGCTTTTGGCACAATAATCTGTCTCACATCCAACTGGCCCACTTGTACACACACACACACACACACACACACACACACACACACACACACACCGTCTGTGTAAAGAGAAGACATTTCCAGGGCGCCTGTGTTTTAATGGAACTTGATACGTGTGACACCTAATCAACCCAAATTCCTTTTTATAAAGATGAGTGTCGTTCATTACCTGTTATTCATCAAATGCTCATTTACAAATAAAACATGTGAAAAATTCCATCAATTACCTCATTAATTACTGAAGACGTTTTGTTGTGGATTTAGTTTGAAACGTCTCACAATGACAAGGTTCAGACGAGGAGATGCTCAACATGTTCACCAGGAGGAAAACCGAATATGACATGAAAACATTACTGAATCCTGCTTGGGGAATTTATATAACAAACCATAAGGCTTATGCTCAATTATCATACACACACACACACACACACATACACACACACACACACACACACACACACACACACACACACACATGTAAACAGTGAGCACACACCCTCACACACTCAAACACACAGACATATGCACAATCACGCATGTGTGTGTGTATGTGTGTGTGTATGTGTGTGTGTGTGTGTGTGTGTATGTGTGTGTGTGTGTGTGTGTGTGTGTATGTGTGTGTGTGTGTGTGTGTGTGTGTGTGTGTGTGTGTGTGAGAGACTATTTGTCACATTTATTAAATCTGATATTCTCAGAATTAAATAAAATGTCACCCCAACATTCTAACCAGATGCCAGAGCCACCTCAACTGGCCCCTCTCAATGTGGAGGAGCAGCGGTTCTAGTCCGAGCTCTCTCTGGATGGCTGCGCTTCTCACCCTACCCCTAAGGGAGAGCCCCGCCATCCGGCAAAGGAAGCTCATTTCAGCCGCTTGTATCTGCGATCTTGTTCTTTTGGTCACAACCCAAAGCTCGTGTCCATTGGTGAAGGTTGCAATATAGATTGACTGATCGATCGGGAGCTTTGCCTTACATTCAGCTCCCTCGTCACCATGACAGACCAGTACAGGCTTTGCTTTACTTCAGAGGCCGCAGCAATCTGCCTGTCAATCTCCCGCTCATCCTTCCGTCACTTGTGAATAAGACCCCAAGATACTTGAACTCCTCCACTTGGGGCAGGGCCTCACTCCCAATCCGGAGGGGGCATCTCATCCCTTTCCGACTGAGAATCATGGCCTCGGACTTAGAGGTGCTGAGTCTCATCTCAGGCACTTCATACTCGGCTGCAAATCACTCATATGAGAGCTGGAGGTCTCGGCCTGATGAAGCCAAAAGGACAACGTCATCCGTGAAAAGCAGAGACAAGATCCGATGGCCACGACACCAGAACCCATCAACATCTCGGATGGAACTCGAAATTTTGGCCATAAAAATTATGAACAGAATGAGTGTCAAAGAAGAGCCTTGGTGGACTCCAAATGTCAAGCTTTGGCTCCGGTGATACAGCGACCGTATCAACGGCCCGGAACACCGTACTCCCGGAGCACGCTCCAGAAGATAACCCGAGGGACATCAAGGGTGTAGGCTGGTCTGACCATGGCGGTGTGCACATATCGGAGGCCGGAACTCGAGTCCCAGGGACGATAGGCCTAAGCCTTCAAGGGGAAATGAAACGCCGACTAAATAAGTTGTCGGTAGCTTAAGTATAGTTTATTGAAGCGATTGTGGCTTAAATTTTATATGATAAATAAACCATTGCACACAAAGCGCTTTTGTTTTATGTGCTTGTTGTATAAGTTGTCGACCCGAAAAGAGCCATCGCTAAGTGCCCGCCTACACAAAGTTACCGTGACGTTACTGAGTTGATACAAAGTACCACATGAAATATAGTGCATGCATATCACAGCCTATGATATAAACAACATGGAATCTCACGCCAACAACACGCACAGTTTTTCAGCAGAAGACGATTCATCTATTACTCTCAGAATCAAAATCAAATATTATAGTTCAACCAAAAACATTCTCAAATATATTTCAAACTACATCTGCTCAATACATTTACAAATTGAGCTAAAGTTATTTATCTATTCCAAGGCACAAACAAATATAAATACATATTTACAGCACAAAAACATACTATTAATTTTATAAAAGTACTGAGCATGAGGCTGCAGATCCAGGCTGGATGGATTATGATTATTTTATCCATTCATTCTCTGTGCGCCAATGTTTGTGTTCTAACACATGTGCAGGAGCCGGAGGCGGGACTAACAAACTGTGCTTTATTCTCACACTCGCACTTTGTTTGATTGACAGTGTTCAGCTATTATTGCTTATTGATAATATTATGTTTGTTGATTGGTCAGCTCGGGCGTGCACATGCGCAGTGCCCATTACACGTTAACTTTCAGTTTACTTCCTGACTCGAGTCATGCGGAACTTATCTCCGACTTTCTCTTCAATAACAGTCATTAAGTTTATTTATAAGATTGTGAATGTACACATCATTTCTTGTCCAGCGGAACTCAACTCCTGCTGTGTGTGTGTGAGTGTGTGAGTGTGTGTGTGTGTTTGTGTGTGTGTGTGTGGGGGGGGGGGGGGGGGGTTGTACGTGCAACCTGTGCACCCCACCAGCCTAGGCAATTGCATGTGGACAGATTGGGCAAACTCTCATCACCCCCTTCAGGATCTTGTGGAGCATAAAGAGTTGGTCGAGAGTGTTGCAGGCAGGAGGAAAACTACATTGTTACAATGGCTTTTCTTTAAGAGGTGATCAAGGTTTTCAATGTACCAATCCATTGGACCACAATCCGTTTTACTCTTTCCTGGAGGTCGGTAGAGTAGTGACATTAGGAGAATTTCTGAGTAGTTTGATTGTGAAGATCATTTCATACTCAGCAGGCTCCAAGTCCTGTCTCCTGTGTAGAGCAATGCCATTCTTATAGTACATTGTGCAACCACCCCAGTCTTTTCCATTGTCTCTGCTCCTGCGTTCGATGGTGTAACCATCAATGCTGATATCAGGACTGTTGTCTTGGACTGATGGTTCAAGCTTGGATTCTGTCACCATGATGATATCTGGCTTAGTCCCAGCTAATGCTATTCTACCTTTAAGATCATCCTTTTTGGCTCTTAGGCTCTGGATACCAGAGTTCCATTGTCCGATCTCTTTGTCCATTAGTCATGCCTAGATCATTATCCGAGTTATCAGTCCGGCTATATTTACTTTGTGAACTTTTTGTAGCAAGAGGTGGGGTAGGGGTGCTAACCCAAGTGAAGTCATTATGACACACACTGCAAGGGAAATCCTCTCACTAGGACAGCATCTGGTCAGTCCCAAGGACTGTCCACTGTCCCTTGGTGTAGAGGCAAGGGTTATTTGCTGTGTGCTGGCCAAATGCAACAATTCTAGCAGGTGACTATAATGTTCACCATAAGGAATGGCTGCATAGCAGGGTAACGGATCTTCCTGGCAGGCACACTCTCACACGCTGCACCATGCATGGGCTTTCACAGCTGGTCAATGGATCTACCCACATCATGGGAATAGACTAGACTTGATCATGTGTGATAAACTGAACTTGTGCTCAGAGGTGGAAATATCAGCTCAGGTGGGCAAATCAGACCACATGCTCCTAAGTACATCAGTTGATCTCAACCCTGTGCAAGAGAGACCAGCTCCCAACACAGTATGGACATACTCCAAAGCTGATCGGAACAATCTTAGAAATGAACTTGTTGGTATCCACTAGGACCAAGTACTTGACTCAAACAACCCAGAAGGTCAATGTTCTCAAGTGACCAACATCATACAGCAAGCCATGAAACACCATATACCTAGAAACAGTCTCAGAAATTCTGTTGGGAAACCTGAGTGGCATAATGAAGCTTGTAAAAAGGCACAGCTCAAGAAACTCAAAATTTGGCATCAATACAAAGCAAACAAAACCCCAGAGACTAGATTCAGGTATAACCAGGCTAGAAATGGTTACACCTACGTCTCCCGCAAAGTCATGAATGACCATAGGAACAGAGTCAGGGAAAAAATGTCATCAGGGCTTAAGAAAGGGAGTAAGTCCTGGTGGTGGACGGCCAAGAAACTCATGGGCGAAGGAGGCAAGTGTGATATCCCTCTCCTGAGTTCAGATACTGCAACATTCAGACACTCTGAAGAGAAAGCTGAATGTTTTGCAGATATCGTCGCAGAGAAATCAACCATACCTGAAGCTGAGAATGACAAGGAGGTACCAAGGTTAAACAAAAAGACCACTGCCACCTTGAAGAAAGTAACATTCTGGCCAAAACATGTGAGAAAATTGCTATTCATGTTAGGCATAGACAAAGCAACTGGACCAGACTCCATCCCTGCCAGAGTGCTAAAGCAGGCTGCACCTGAGCTCGCCAAACCTCTCACCAGACTATTTCAGCTGCTGATGGAAAAACATTAGATGCCAAGACAATGGAAGATTGCTCATATCATACCTTGTTACAAAAAGAAAAGCAAACATGACCCAAATAATTACAGACCAGTCTCCTTCCTTAGCATCATTAGCAAGGTGATGGAAGCTCTATTCAACAAGGCCCTGTGGAAGTACATCAACAAGCATAACCTCATCTCTGATAAACAATTCAGCTTCAGAGCTGGGTACTCCACGGCCTATGCACTGACATATGTCACCCAAAATCTGCATGATGCAAAGGACAAGAAGTATGAAAGTGGACTCATATGCCTGGACATTAGCAGGGCATTTGACAGAGTGTGGCACAGAGGCTTAATAGCTAAGCTTGAGGCCCTTGGCCTTAAAGGTGTACTTCTGAAATGGATAGAAGACTATCTGACAGACATGGAGCTGAAAGTAACCATCAATGGGAAAGAATCAAGTGCCAAGGCCATCAATGTTGGAGTCCCTCAATGGTCAATCCTCGGTCCATTGCTGTTCATCATTTACATTGATGACCTTTTTATAAGATTGTGAATACACATAATTTCTTGTCCAGCGGAACTCAACTCCTGGTGTGTGGGGGGGAGGTGTACATGCACCCTGTGCACACCTCCCCAGCCTACGCCCTTGGACATGGTCGAAAGCCTTCTCCAAATCCACAACACACGTTGATAGATTGGGCAGACTTCCATTGCCCCCTCCAGGATCCTGTAGCTGGTCGAGAGTGTCGTTAACAGGACAAATACCACATTGTTCCTCCTGAATCAGAGATTCAACTATCAACTATCAGTCAGATCCTTCTCTCCAGTTCCCCTGCTTAGACTTTCCCAGGTAGGCTGAGGAGTATGACTCCATGATAATTGAAACACACCCGCTGGTCCCCCTTTTGAAAAAGGGGGACTTCCACCTGGATTTACCAATCTAGAGGTACGGCCCCTGATGACCATGCAATGTTGCAGAAATGTGTCAACCATGACAGTCCTGCAACATCCAGAGCCCTGAGATATTCAGGGCAGATCTCATCCACCCCTGGAGCTTGACCACGGAGGAGTTTTTTGACTACCTCAGTGACCTCAGCACCAGTGATGGGTGGACCCCCACTGTTACGTATGCCTAATGGATTCTAGCAGACGAGCCCCCACTTGTTACGGATAGGAAAATTTAGAGGATTGAAATTGCCCTGTGAAACCAGCAAAGCATGACAGACCCTGACATAAACTATATACACTTTACTAATATGAGCAAAATAAGACAAAATTCACATCAGTTACAGCTTAGACCTAAACCATATACAAGTTACTCAAGGGGCCCATAGTCACCAAGTGCCTGCAGCAGGGTAAATTTAGTGATGGCACATGTGCTGGCGGGGAAAGGCTCGGCACCCCGCGTGTCGGACAAAACAAATGATGACCATCCTCCGTGGGCTGTGTGTGGTCGTGGATGATGGTCTTCAACGATGAAGTCCCGAACAACGAAACTTAGGTGAAGTGTGTTCCATGGTTCCCCTTGGATGAGTTGATCCATGATCCACCCGAAGAGCCACGAGGAGACTGGAGGAGCCCGGAGGACACTGGAGGAGATTGTAGCCAGTCGGCAACAGGTCCTTAATATAGATTCCCCCAACAAGTTGTTTTCTCTCTGGTACAAGCCTGAACAAGCTCAGGCAAGCCCAGACAAGCCCCAACATGTCTGTGTTGCTCCTCCCCTCCATTGGATTTCGCAACTCCAGTCCTTTCAACTGTTTTCTACAGGATGCAGCACTCCCCTGTGATTTCGCCACCCCCAGAGCATTGTACAATACCACTAGTACATGTGCACCCAGGTCTCACACCACTACTACCTTAAAGTACATGTATCCTTAAACGTAGTGCTTCTATGTGTGAAACTATCAATAGCCCTGACTCACCAATGTGTACCAGTGAGTAGATACAGCAAACATATATTATATAAGTATTTCGATATTTACATTCACACAAATATGTAACACCCACCAAAATCTCCAGGGTCTTCTTCCTCCATGTAGGGCATGTTGATGGGATTGAGGAGGTCCTTGAAGTATTCCTTCCACCTCTTGACAACATCACCAGTTGGGGTGAGCAGCTCCCCACTTCCACTGTAAACTGTGTTTGTGGTGAACTCCTTACCCCTCCTCAGGCATCGGATGGTGGTCCTGTACCTTTTTGAGCCCAACTGATAATCATTCTTCAGGCCCTCACCAAACTCCTCCCACACCCAAGATTTTGCATTGGAGACAACTCGAGCTGCAGCACATTTGACCTGCCGGTACCTGTCTGCTGCTTTGGGAGCCCCACAGGCCAATAAGACCAATAGGCCTTCTTTTTCAGCTGGACGGCTCCCTCCACCACAGGTGTCCACCACCAGGTTCGGGGGTTACTGCCACGACAGGTATCAATGAACTTCCCGCCACAGGTATAGACTGCCGCCTCAGTAATGAAGACACAAAAATGGCCTATTCAGATTCCATGTCAGCTGTCTCCTTCGGGACATGGTTGTAGCTCTGCTGGAGGAAGGAGTTCAAGGCCTCTTTGACAGGAGACTCCGCCAAACATGCCTAGGATACCCTAACTATACCTTTGGGTGTGTCAGGGCTGGAGGGCGGTCTCCCCCACCATCTGAGCCTGCTCACCACAAGGTGGTGATCTGTTGACAGCTCAGCTCCCCTCTTCACCCGAGTGTCCAGAACATGCGGCCGAAAGTCAGGTGACATGACTACAAAGTTGATCATCAAACTGCAGCCAAGGGTGTCCTGGTGTCAAGTGTACTTATGTTCGAACATGGTATTCGTAATGGACAAACTGTGACGAACACAAAAGTCCAACAATGAAATACCATATGGTTCAGATTGGAGAGACCGTACCTACCGATTACACCTTTCCAGGTCACACTATCGTTTGCACACATAGGTGTTGAAGTCTCCCAGGACAATGAGTGACTCCTCCAGGGAGCATTCTCCAACACATCCTCTACAGACTCCAAGAAGGGTGAGTACTCTGAAATGTCATTTGGTGCGTAAGCACAAGCTCCAGTCAGGACCCATCCCCCACCCGAAGAGGGAAGCTACCCTTTTGTCTACTGGGGAGAACCCCAATGTGTAAGCACTGAGAAGGGGGAGACATGGATGACCACACTGGCTTACCGCCTTTCCCCAGGAGCAACTCTACAATGGAATAAGGTCCAGCCCCTCTTGGTTCCAAGTGTTGAGGTGAGTTCGACTATATCAAGTCGGTATCTTTCCACCTCACACACCTGCTCAGGCTCCTTCTCTGCCAGAGATGTAACATTCCATGTCCCAAGAGTCAGAGTCAGTAGCCGAGGATTGGTCTGACAGAACCCATGTCTTCAGTTGCCACCCAACTCACACTTCATCCGACCCGATAGCCCGTCCCACAAGTGGTGGGTCCATGGGAGGGCGGACCCATGTCTCCTTTTTAGGCTTGGTCCGGCTGGGCTCCATAGGCAGAAGCCCAAACACCATGCACTCGCCTTCAAGTCTCACTCCCAGGCTTGGTTCTAGTAGGGGACCCGGTGGCCCACATCTGCCAAGAAAAACTGTTTCCTTGTTTTTTTGTTTTTTCATCGAGGTCTTTTGAATCGTGCTTAATCAGGACGGTCACCTAGGACCTGTTTGCCTTGGGTACCCTACCAGGGGCCCCTGACAACATAGCTACTGGGATCATTAACTCAAGCAAACACCTCCACTACGATAAGGTAGTGATTCATGGAGGGGAAATAAATAAATAAAAATCAAGCTTATAATAAATGTAATTTTTTTTGTTTATGTTCCTGTGTAGTATATACTAAAATGATTATCCACCTCAGGCTCAGTGGATATTCACTGAACTCTCCCCTCCACAAACCGATATTCACTTTGTCTTCGCCGGATATTTGTTAAACATACTGTAACTTTCTCCTCACCACCCCAGGCTCGACTCCATGACCCACCCTTATATGCCCCACCTATGTAACCCGCCCTCACAAAGTGGAAGATGAAACACTGTGAAACTTCATTGGCAGCGGAACAGCAATTGGTATAAAGTGGAAAAGTGTGAGCTCAAGTGTTATGAAACAAAAGAATGGAAATGATTTCCAGAGAAAGAAAAAGATGGTGATTTTTATTGTGAATGATCACATGAGCAGCGATACAGAATTGAGACTGATGCAAATTGATTTTTTAAAGATTGTTTTGCCAATTTTGAAATTCCTGTCACGCTGTGTTGTGACGCCACATTCAATTTAATGTTTTGTAAATTGAAAGTCACGAGAAGGTCGTATGCAGTGTTTGTGACTGATTTGCGAGTAATTTGTGAATAGTTTGCGAAATAAATTACGAATAAATACGAATGTTGAGAAAATATACGGACTATGGCAGATGTCAGTGAGTCTCATTTTTTTGCGGAAGCTTCTAACTTGTCGCATTTACTTGTGAAAGAAAAAGTAATAATTTATGAGCAAAACGACAACTTTGCAAGCTTCTCACGACTTGTGTGGAATGTTTGAGAAGATTCCTCATATTTCCATCTTTGCAGAAATTCCAATTGTGTTTGAATTTTTTTTGTGATGAGTTCTCACCAACCAGGTGTCCAAAATGCAATGCTGCAAATGTCGCATGAAAAATCTGAGAGTATAAAGTGACAGCTGCAGATTGCCATTCGCATCTCTCGCCTTTCTATCACAGCTGTAGTGAACATCATGGTGGCCGGTGCAGGGGTTGTTAATATTCATATACAGGAGGAAACAAATGGTTTCAGAAAACCACTGGTCAATTTCATTTTATTTCCAGGAGACACCACTGTGTTACATCTTTATTTAATTTACCTGAAACTGAATGGAAACTTGAAAGAGGTTTATATAATTTTTTGTGTGTATGTTGGTGAGATTGAGTTTTATCATTAAACAATTAGCCACATTTATCCTCATAGCGACCAGTCTAATTTTGACAGATAATTTGTGTAAAGTGCGTGTGTGCGTGTGTGCGTGTGTGTGTGTGTGTGTGTGTGTGTGTGTGTGTGTGTGTGTGTGTGTGTGTGTGTGTGTGTGATGCTGATGATGTGAAGTGAGACTGAATTACTATACTGATTGTCTGGTGTTTTGTAATTAATTTGCTAAAAGGCTGGAGGACCCAGAGGAATTTGCGCTGAAGGACACTTTAATTAAGCGCTATGGAGGACTGTGAGAACAGAGCCGAGGTTTCAGTTTACCCTGCGTGATAGCCATTTACTTCAAATGCCTCTCAGAGCTTGGGAGATTACACATGTAAAAATATGTGCGTAATATAAAGTACACACAATGTAAATAAAAGATGTTCTTCTCTAATGTGGAAGAAAATATGGTGTTAGTTTATAATGAAGGATAAAATAAAGCAATGCTCTCTGTCTTCATGCTTAATGGACAGTTTAAAAGCCCAGTGTCGGTCTTTCAGGGAAAAGGGCAATCTATAATGTGGGCGGTTCAGATTCCGATAGTGGAATAATCACCTACTCACCCATTAAACCCAACACTGATTTTCCTTTCAGTGTAATAAAGTTCTCATCCTGCACACTGTGCTGCTGATGAGCGATGCAATATTCATTAACTTCCAGAGAGAGACGGACAGAATATTGATCCATAGGCTGTGGGCCAAACACTACGGCCAATCACAGAGTGTTTATGTTTTATTTAGATCACTTATCATACTCGAGTAGGAACACTGCCATCGATACTGTTCAGTAAACTCTACTGCATCATAATCACACACGGGACTGACACCCCAATCACAACATCTTCTTTTCCTTTCAGCTGTTCCCTTCAGGGGTCGCCACAGCGAATCATCTGCCTCCATCTCACCCTATCCTCTGCATCTTCTACTCTTATTCCAACTACCTTCATGTCCGCCTTCACCACATCCATGAATCTTCTCTTTGGTCTTCCTCTGGGCCTTCTGCCTGGTAGTTCCAACCTCAGCATCCTACTGCCGATATACTCACTATCCCTCCTCTGTACATGTCCAAACCATCTCAATCTAGCCTCTCTGACTTTGTCTCCAAAACATCTAACATGTGCTGTCCCTCTGATGTGCTCATTCCTGATCCTATCCATCCTCGTTACTCCCAAAAAGAACCTCAACATTTTCATCTCTGACCCCCCCATTCACAACATATACTGCATTAAACTCTATACATTCAATTCACTTGTATCTGTTACTCTGTTTATTACTTTTCTTTACTGTGTAGTAATTTTTTTCATATATTACTGAAGCGAAGTGATGTGGCCTTGAGTGAAAATGAGTGTGACACCGTTTACTTTGAAAATACTGCAACAGGCCAAACATGGGCTTTAAACTCCCATGTTGTTTAAAGCTTGTTAGCGTGATATCTACTGATTATATCTTGACTTTTACCGGTGTATCTATTTATAGTTGAATATGCAGTGGTACCTTGACTTACAAGTTTCTTTTATTATGAATTTTCCATGATACCAGCTTCGATCCCACCAAAATTCTGCCCCATCCACCAAGCAAAACTTTGATATTCAAGCTCTGCTGGGGACATGACTTTTCCAGGCCGATTAGCCTCGAATTCTTCTATGTGTATTCCTCCACGCTCCAAGAACGCCTTGTGCAGAGCTTCTCAATTATTTTCTGTAATGCCCCTTTAGGAAGAAAAAAAGAAAACATTTCACGTCCCTCCCTCTGCCCCACACACGACTATGAGTGTTTACTGTACTTCATGTCGTTTACTCAGTGCTTTTCCCTACAACATAGGGAACACAGTGAGAGCGCCACTGCTCCCTACTGAAGAGGATGCACAATTACACTTAATTGTAGTACAGTATGGCAAAAAAAGCATGTTTTGCAGGGACCCCCCCCCCCCCGATATCACACTGCACCCTACAAGGGGGGCACGCCCCACTATTTGAGAAGCACTTGCCTTGTGGAAGCTCACCACGAGCCTTTCCTTGCTGTAATTTGTAGCATACACATACACAAAATTCTCCTTCTCCTGCTCCTCTGTTATGCACCACCTGCCCACATGACCACTTCACCGCAGTCAATGATCCGAAGGGTTAGTTGACTTATTGTTTATTCTTCTTTTATTATTATTTATGATTAATTATTATTAATGTTAGTGTACATGTATTATTATTATAATTTTTTTTACATGTTTATCTTTAATATATTATGTCAAATATACATGTCTGTGTCAGGTTATATGAGTTAGGTGGGGGTTGTAACAGATTAATTGGTTTTCTCTTATTTTCGATGGGAATTTTTGTTTTATCTAACAAGCTTTTCGGCTTACGAGTTTGCCCTCGGAACGGATTAAATTTGTAAGTCAAGGTACCACAGTATTTTGTTGTGTATATATTTCATTGTATAGCGTTCCCTTGGTGTATATGTTTCATCATTTGAATTTTTGTATGTGTGTATATATATATATATATATATATATATATATATATATATATATATATATATATATATATATATATATATATATATATAGATCGATAGACCAGCTCTCTCTCTATCATGAATGCAGCTGCGAGGGGGGGGCACAATGCAGTGTGGGCATCCAACGTAAAATCAATGCCACATTAAAAAAATGCGAATCAAGAATAAAAATAACATACCGGATTGGTCGCGGCCAGGGTTAACAACAACCGTCATCAGTGCTGTTAAACCAACAGGATGCTGGTGGAAATTGGACTACTGTTGGTCAAAGAAGGAGAGGCGGGAGGGCTGTCCGTAGGCAGAGAGAGAAGAGGAAAGGTGTAAGTCTAGGACTGAGAGTAGGGACTTTGAATGTTGGAACTATGACAGGAAAAGGTAGAGAGCTGGCTGACATGATGCAGAGGAGGAAGGTGGACATACTGTGTGTTCAGGAGACCAGGTGGAAAGGTAGCAAAGCTAAAAGCTTAGGAGCAGGGTTTAAGCTGTTTTATCATGGTGTGGATGGGAAGAGAAATGGAGTAGGAGTCATCTTGAAGGAGGGGTTTGTCAGGAATGTTCTAGAAGTGAAAAGAGTGACAGACAGAGTGATGAGTCTCAAGTTAGAAATTGACGGCGTGATGGTCAATGTTGTTAGTGCTTATGCTCCACAGGCAGGATGTGAGCTAGAAGAGAAGGAGAGATTCTGGAGTGAGTTAGATGAAGTGATGCAGAGTATGAAGTGACCCCAGAGGTGAAAGAGTGGTCATTGGTGCAGACTTCAATGGACATGTTGGTGCAGGAAACACAGGAGAGGAACACAGAAGGACAGATGTTGGTAGATTTTGCAAAAAGGATGGAAATGGCTGCGGTGAATACTTTCTTCAAGAAGAGACAGGAGCATAGGGTGACTTATGAAAGTGGAGGTAAGAGCACACAGGTAGACTACATCTTGTGTAGACGATGTAATTTGAAGGAAGTCAGTGACTGCAAAGTAGTAGTGGGTGAGAGTGTTGCCAAACAGCATAGGATGGTGGTGTGCAGGATGACGCTGATGGTGAGGAAGGTGAAGAAGGCAAAGGTAGAGCAGAAGACAAAGTGGTGGAAGCTGAAATAGGAAGAGTGTTGTGTTGTCTTCAAGGAGGAGTTGAAACAGGCTTTGGTTGGTCAGGAAGTGCTTCCAGATGACTGGAAAACTACAAAACTACAGCTAATGTGATCAGGGAGACAGGTAGGAGAGTACTTGCTTTGTCATCCGGAAGGAAAGTAGATAAGAAGACTTGGTGGTGGAATGAGGAAGTGCAGGAGTGTGTACAATGGAAGAGGTTAGCGAAGAAGAAGTGGGACATTGAGAGAACCGAAGAGAGTAAACAGGAGTACAGGGAGACACAGTGTAAGGTGAAGGTAGCAGTGTCAAAGGCCAAACAGAGGGCGTATGATGACTTGTATGCTTGGCTGGACAGTAAGGAGGGAGAAAATGATTTATACAGGTTAGCACAGCAGAGAAATAGAGATGGGAAGGACGTGCAGCAAGTTAGATTGATAAAGGACAAAGAGGGAAATGTATTGACTGATGACAGAAGTGTGCTGGGAAGATGGAAACAGTACTTTGACGAGCTGATGAATGAGGAAAATGAGAGAGAAAAAAGAGTAGAAGAGGTGACTGTTGAGGACCAGGAAGTAGCAAAGACTAGTAAGGGTGAAGTGAGGAGGGCACTGAAGAGGAGGAAGAATGGAAAGGCAGTTGGTCCTGATGACATACCGGTGGAGGTATGGAAGTGTCTAGAAGTGTCTAAACCAGGGCTCGGCAACCTTTGCCATTCAAAGAGCCATTTGGACCCATTTTCAACATTCAAGGAAACACTTGGAGCCACAAATCCTTTTTTGACATTTAAAATCAAATAACACTGCATATAATGTTCTTTCCCCCTTTTTCCTTCATGTTAATATAAAACAACAACGTGTTGCATTGATTTAAATGATTGCAGAGACAATTCAATTACAATTCTGCGTGCAACAAAAACATTTAGATTAAAAAAAAATAAATGAATAAAAAATCACCAGCCTCCCCGCGACCCTAATTAGGATTAAGTGGTTCAGAAAATGAATGAATGTGTTCGAGGCCTTCTTATATTTTTATAAAGAAAAAGAATATCTATCCCACGAAGCATGGGACGGGGAACAGCCCGATGTGTAACGGGTTGGGTATCTACCTCACCATCACTACCTTCGTGGGATCTTCCGTTTCTTTATTCGTTATATTAATGTTGTTTTCTCATAGTTATAATTTACAAAAATGACAACAACACAGAAAAGTATATGAAGATTTATTTTAAGAAGGAGCCTGCTCAACATTCTTTTCAATAATATTAATGCTTAATGCTGCACTGACCGACCCATTCTCAGAGTGGAGACTGAACCACACCCAGTCTTTTATTTTGTCACTGTGAGGACAGTTATTTAACTCAGAGATTGCTGTGTATAAACAAATCTCTTCCACCGTCTCTTACTTCAGCTGTGATTTCCGTTCCTGGATTACAAACCCCGGCGGCAGAAAAAAAATCTCTCTCTCGCCGCACTGCTGTTTGCCATCAGCTCTTTCAGGCTCTTTTATATTTATTTGGTGTGGGCGGGGTTATTTTGTGTGTGTTCTTGTGTTCTTGTGGACACACACACACAATCACCCCGCCCACACCAAATAAATATCCGCCCACACCGACTCTTCATTTTCATCTGTGTAATTTTCCATCCTAAAAGAGCATTGGAAGAGAACCCAGATCATTCAGGTGAAAAAAACCTCGATTGGACATTACTGTTTCGATTCTGAAGTGCAGCCATCTTGGTGAGATCATACAGATACTGTTTAAGACGTAAAGCAAGGTGATCTCACCAAGATGGCTGCACTTCAGAATTGAAACAGTAATGTCCAGTCTCGTTGTTTTTTTTTTTTTGTTTGGTTTTTTTTTGTTTGATGATCAGTGATTGGTGGAAACAGGTAGAAGGTGTGGCTATTTTTTGGTTGAAGTGAAAACCTGCACCTACACCGGCCCTTTGCTGTGTGAGTAAACGTGAGTGTGCCATGTGAGTAAATAAGCATCTTGTGGTGCACCCTTCGGCCACCGTAAAGTACGCCATTATTTTGAAAAGCCACAGAGCCGCACCAGAAAAGTGAAAGAGCCGCATGCGGCTCCGGAGCCGCGGGTTGCCGACCCCTGGTCTAAACCATATAACATCATTGGCCTTAACACCGTCTTGTACACTTTTCCTTTCAAAATTTCTTGCCATATGTACTGTGTGATGTAAATATTTTGATGGGTATATATGTATTTCTGTATATTTCTTGGCAAATAGACCTCATGGTGTATTTATTTTGTTGTGGATATATTTTTGTTGTGTAAATTTTGGGCATATATATTTTAAGGCATACAAATGAGTACATCAGAGGGACATGTCCAGAGGAGGGATAGTGAGTATATTGGTAGTAGGATGCTGAGGTTGGAACTACCAGGCAGAAGGCCTAGAGGAAGACCAAAGAGAAGATTTATGGATGTGGTGAAGGAGGAAATGAAGGTAGTTGGAGTAAGAGTCGAAGATGCAGAGGATAGGGTGAGATGGAGTCAGATGATTCGCTGTGGCGACCCCTGAAGGGAACAGCTGAAAGGAAAAGAAGAAGAAGAAGATATTTTAGGGCATACACACACAAAGACACAAAAACACACAAGAACACACACAAAGACCCCCCCCCCCACACACACACACACACACACACACACAGATTTTGTGATTCAGTGTGGACGTGTCATCGTGGATGCATTGTGACTTTAAGCTGAAATTGAGACGCAGCAGTCCATCATATATTTGTGATGTATTTTGTCATCGTGTCAGGCAGGGCAGTTAGTCAGAGATTTGCAGTGGCAGTTTTCTGAAAGCACCACTGAAAGATAGAGAGAGGAGGAGAGAGGGGGAGAGAGAGAGTGGAGAGAGAGAGAGAGAGAGGGAGAGGAGGGGAGAAAGATAGAGAGGAAAAGTGGGAGAAAGAGGGGGACGGAGAGGGAGTGGAAGACGGGGAGAGGGGAGAGAGGGAGAGAGAGGAGAGGAGAGAGAGAGGAGAGGGAGACAGACATGGAGAGAGAGAGGTGGGGAGAGAGGGAGAGAGAGAGCAATAGGGAGAGGGGGAGGGAGAGAGATAGGAAAGAGAGACAGAGAGTGAGAGAAAGAGAGAGAGAGAGAGAGAGAGGAGGGAGAGAGAGAAAGAGAGAGAGGGGGAGAAAGATAGAGAGGAAAAGTGGGAGAAAGAGGGTGGGAGGGAGAGGGAGTGGAAGAGAGGGAGAAGAGAGAGAGAGAGAGAGAGAGAGGGACAGACATGGGGAAAGAGGTGGGGAGAGAGGGGAGAGAGAGAGCAATAGGGAGGGGAGGAGGGAGAGAGATAGGAAAGAGAGACAGAGAGAGAGAGAGAAAGAGAGAAAGAGAGAGAAAGGGAGGGAGAGAGAGAAAGAGAGGTGGAGAGAGAGAGAGAGAGAGAGAGAGACACGCAGCGAAAGAGAGACAGAGAGAGAGAGAGAGAGAGAGAGAGAGACAGCAAAAGAGAGAGAGAGAGAGATCGCTGTAGACTTTCTCCAGCAGAATGAGGCCCTTGGCTGTGATTGTCTTCCACTCGGCTGATTTACAACGTGTGCAATAAAGAGCTGTTCCTCTTGTCATCTCTCACTGTAACACTGCTCTCTCTCTCTCTCTCTCTCTCTCTCTCTACTGTATCACTCCATCCTGCACTTACATCTTTACCATACTCGAGTTCCTGATTGGTCAGAAGGTGATTAATGTACACCCGGAGCTCTGACAGTAGTGCAGGGTTATACAGGGATCCCTCACTTTCAGCGGTTAATTGGGACCGAGATCTCCACATGACCATCGAAATCCACAAAGTAGGATCCCCCCGATGTATATGTATGTGTGTATATAATATCAATAAATACATATTCAATGCTATAAATGCTTATAATAACAATTAAACATTTAAAAATAACATAAGATGTAAATAAAATATATGCACAGACTCGCACCTCACAACAGTGTAACTCGTTTTGATGGGAGATTTTGAGTTGTTTTTTGTTTTGTGTTAGTTTAAGGTTTTTTGTTTTTTGTTTTGTTTTTGGGTTTTTTTGGGTTTTTTGCATAATTGGTCTTGTATTTCTGCCATTTTCCCCTATTCTTCCTTAATTTCCTTATTTTTTTAATTCGATGAATATTTACAAAAAAAAACCCACGATGCACTGAAGCCACATGAATTGAAGCGCGAAGTAGTGAGGGATTCTTGAATTTATGCTCTCGCACCTCATCATTTCTATAGTAACAGTTAAAATGACTCAAAGGTTTTAATAAAGTAAGGAAATGTTTATGTGAGATGTATGGAAGGAGTCTCCAGTATCAGTGATTTGTAACAGTCAGAGTTAAAACTGTGACCGTGTGGTTTCTGAGAGGACTTTGTATGTTTTTTACTGTTTCTCAGTCACATGTGCACACAGGACGTGATGAGCGATTGCGTCTCATCAGGGAAACCCAGTCAACTGAGTAATGACTGTAGTGGTAGCACAGTGGTTAAGACTCAGAGGTGCTGAATGTTGAAGGTTGGTGGTTCAAACCCCAGTACCAACAACATGCCACTGTTGGGTCCTTGAGCAAGACCCATCAAGCTCACTTGTATGAAAGGTAACGTGTGTACATACAGATGCTTCCCGACTTACCTTCATCCGTTTTTTTTTTTTTTAAAGGTCAAATTTTGAGTTTAGACATACCTACGTAGTATGCTGACATAATGACGCAATGACGTAAAGATGCTGCATTCATTGTTTACAAACTACAGACTGAGTGTATATATATATATATATATATATATATATATATATATATATATATATATATATATATATATATAAGATGTCTCTGTGATCTTTGTGTTTACACTGTTTTGCGGACTTTTGTAACCCTAAGCAAATATGGTTGGTCAGAAGTGTAAGCCTACATGGTTTGGAGCATGGGTGCAAGTCTCCGACGCAGAGATGAATTAACTATCTGCTTGGCTCAACGCAATCCACCATGCATACTCAGTTAAGCAAAGAGAGTTGCAAAATGAATGAAAACCCGAATCCAGAAAAGAGAACTCTCCGCTCTGCTGGTGAATCACATCAGTGCAGGCTGAGTACTAAGCGAGTTCAACGGCGCCCTTGCTCACTTAACAATGGCGCCCTTGCTCACTTAAAAGACCGGAAGTCCGTATAACCTGTCGTGGTGGGAGTGTTTGCATAGGACCCAAGGATGCAGGAGACTGAAGGAAGGTTTATTTATTATACGATTTATTAAACGTTCAGAATTGGAAATCGCTAGAAAACGCAGCATGGCGGGAACTGGTTGTGCAAGAAGCGCGGGCCAGGGATCAGAGTCACTGGAATCAATCTTCTGACAGCGGAGGGAAGCATGCCGCTCCCATCTATAGCTGGCTGCCGCTGATTGCTGATTAGGACCAGGTGCGCTCCGCTCCGAAACTCCTCTACCGGCGACCACCACGCCCCTCGCCCGCACCTGCAATGAACTGAGGAAAGGTTAGTGTCTCCAGCCAGCACAGACCATGACATAACCTGTCTTCAAGCACAGCAAGTAAACTACTTTCTGTATTGAGCGCCTAACATATTGTAAGCGTTGATTGGCTGTTTTAAGCTTCATGTAATGTGCATCAGCTCAGCTTCATGTAAAGTGATCATCTGTCGACCATCGGAACCATTTACAAGCAGAAAGATCGCATCATAGAGAATGTTACAAGTTTTATTTGATACTGTATTTGATATTTGATTAATAATTTATCAATTTGAAATTATTTTGCCTGAATTTATTTTAAAATAATGTTGATATTATTTGATATATTTGATATTATTTTACAATGTTATGTTTATAATAATTGATTTAGGGGTGTTTTATGAGATACAATAATGGAATTTATGGATGTATAGTACAGTATGAGCGTCGTACATCACACGCCATACCGTCATACTTCACTGTAACAACTTACATTCACTTTCAACTTACATTCAGCCGTCCGGAATCAATTAAACCAATTACCAATTAAAGTCGGGGAGCGTCTGTGTTTGTATATATATATATATATATATATACAGACGCTCCCCGACTTACGTTTTTAATTGGTTTTTAATTTATTTAGTTTACGTTTTGATTTATATGGTTTACGTTTTTAATTTTTTTTTTTTTTTGGGGGGGGGGTCCCCTCCATTTTCTACCAAAGTTAGTCGTAACCAATTCCCACCCATCAGCTATTGACTATTGACTTTCCTGATTGCAAGTTTGAATCCAATTTTATGGCACAGCCATTCATGACCAGAAGTCCATGGGCGCTGATTGGCCAAGCTGTCAGGGGAGGGTGGGAGAGCATATGCTCAGTTCCCTGTCATTCTTCCAAATACTATAAATTTAAATGGGTAAAATTTTCCAGAAATGTGAAGAAGGCGGGTGCAGAGTATAACTGTGCTGAAGTTTCACACAATTTGACCAAATCAGAACTTAGGATTACTTAAGAACCAATAAGAAGGATATGTTGATTCACAGATGCCACCGAACACAGTTTTTTGAAAACATTTTCCATAGAGAACACAAATGAACATGGGCTTAATGGCTCCGCCCACATCAACATGGACGAGTAGCTCAATTTTTCCAGGTACCTTATGACTGCAGTTCGTTCCCATTTCATTCATTCATTCATTCATTTTCTGAACCACTTAATCCTGATTATGGTCATAGGGAGGCTGGTGCCCATCTCAGCCAACTCTGGGTGATGACGGTGTACACCCTGGACAGCTCACCAGGCCATCACAGGGCCTTGTTCCTATTTTTTAAAGGTAATAACTGGAAACATCATGCATGGGTCCACATTTCTGAAACACTCAGCTTTTCCTGCGAGTTTATATTTATATAGGTTTGACTCTTCTCAGTTCATGATGCACAAGATTCTCCATTCTATACTCACTGTGTAATCATAGTAATAATATTTATGATAATAATAAGAGTGGTTTCACTCAGAAACATTTGGAAGTGGGAAACATGTGAGTGGGTTACCTAGGTAACCTGAACTGACGACGAACACTTCACGAAAGGATTTGCTTATTTTGTGAGATGAATACTGAGAGGTATTTAGGGAAGCGTGTTTATTGTTGCTATGATGGCAGTAATAACAGATCTCACTCACTTCACTGAACACGAAATCAATAAACTGATTAAAGTACTGACAAGTCATTATGTAAGGAATAGAAAATGCAGAAACTGTAATCATGACTAATTTCTGTGGCGTTAGAGGAATAAAGCACTCTTACATACTCCAGTTCTGCATCAGGGCAGCATGGAGGTGATTACCACATTCGCGTCACAGCAAGAACGTTCTGGGTTCGAGTCATGGGCTTGGTGAATGTGTTTCTATATGGAGTTTGTGTGTCCTCTCCATCATGGTGTGGATTCCTCTGGGTACTCTGTTTTCTTTATACAGTCCAAAGACATACACGTTAGGTGAATTGGCTGTTCCAATTTGCCCCTTGGTGTGATGATGAAAGGTTTTGTGTGTTCTGGCCCTGGGGTGGTCTGATGAGCTGTTCACGGCCGAGTTTCCCTCCAATCTCAGTGTGAGACAGGTAGGATTAAACGGTTCAGTTAAGCACTTCAGCATCAGAAGAGTAACTCTGCTTTGTCACACTTCTCTGCATACCGTGTGTGTGTGTGTGTGTGTGTGTGTGTGTGTGTGTGTGTGTGTGTGTGTGTGTGTGTGTGTGTGTGTGAGAGAGAGAGAGAGAGAGAGAGAGAGAGAGAGAGAGAGAGCAGAATGATTTTATCTTTATTGCTGCTGACGCCACAGAGCAGGAATGCTGACCTCCTGAGATAATTGAATATCTCAGTGAAAGTACTGAAGAGTGTGTGTGTGTGTGTGTGTGTGTGTGTGTGTGTGTGTGTGTGTGTGTGTGTGTGTGTGTGTGTGTGTGTGTGTGTGCGCGCGCACGCGCAAGTGGTCTCAGAGGATGAGACGTACTGACCCAGTTCTGTTGGAGAATCTATTCTGACACTGTCATTACACTATAAGCGTGCGTGTGTGTGTGCGTGTGTGTGTGTGTGTGTGTGTGTGTGTGTGTGTATGTGTGTGTGTCTGCGTGTGCGCGCGCGTGTGTGTGTGTGTGTGTGTCTGCGTGCGCGCGTGTGTGTGTGTGTGTGTGTGTGTGTGTGTGTGTGTGTGTGTGTGTGTGTGTGTGTGTGTCTGTCTGAGTTCTATGAAAAATACAAATCTAATCTGAATTTCACCTCGACAGTGATGTTTGATCATTGCTTGGAAATTATTTAACTTTAAATATTAAATATAAACACATGTATTTATTTAAATATTTACAGATATTATTTTGTGGATGAGTAGTCTCCCTTGCCTGGACGTGGGTCACCGAGGTCCCCCCGTGGAGCCAGGCCCAGAGGAGGGGCTTGAATGCGAGCGCCTGGTGGTCGGGCTGGTGGTCGAGACATGGGTCCAACCTCTCATGGACCCACCACCCCTGGGAGGAGTTTTAGGAGTCGAGTGCAATGTGAGTTGGGTGGCAGTCGAAGGTATGGGTTCTGTCGGACCGATCACTCTGACCCTCGGGACATGGAATGTCACCTCTCTGGCGGGGAAGGGGCCTGATTTGGTGCGTGAGGTGGAGAGATACCAACTAGATATAGTCGGGCTCACCTCAATGCATAGCTTGGGCTCTGGAACCACCCATCTCGAGAGAGGCTGGACCTTATTCCATTCTGAAGTTGCTCATGGGGAGAGCCGGCGAGCTGGTGTGGGCATGTTGGGGTTCTCCACGGTTGATGAAAGGGTAGCTTCCCTCTGTCTTCCGGTGGAGGAAGGGTTCTGACTGTTATTTGTGCTTATGCACCAAATGACAGTTCAGAGTACACACCCTTCTTGGAGTCTTTGTGGGATGTGTTGGAGAACGCTCCCTCGAGACTCACTCGTTGTCTTGAAGGACTTTAACACCCATGTGGGCAATGATAGTGTGAACTGGAATGGTGTGATCGATAGGTACGACCTCTCCAGTCTGAACCCGAATAGTGTTTCGTTGTTGGATTTCTGTGCTCGTCACAGTTTGTCTATCATGAACACCATGTTCGAACATAAGTGTGCCCGTAAGTGCACTTGGCACCCGGACACCCTAGGTCGCAGTTCGATGATTGACTTTGTAGTCATGTCATCGGACTTGCAGCTGTATGTTCTGGACACTCGGGTGAAGAGAGGAGCTGAACTGTCTACTGATTACCATCTGGTGGTGAGTTGGCTTCGGTGGTGGGTGAAGCTGCCTTCCAGAATTGGCAGGCCCAAGCATGTAATCAGGGTCTGCTGGGAACGTTTGGCAGAGTCCCCTGTCCGAGAGGCCTTGATCTCCCACCTCCGGAAGAGCTACAACCACGTCCCGGAGGAGGCGGGTGACAAGGAATCTGAATGGGCCATGTTTCGTGCCTCCATTGCTGAGGTGGCAGCCCATAGCTGTGGCCGGAAGGTCATCATTACTTGTTGTGGCGGTAACCCCCGAACCCGATGGTGGACACCTGCGGTGAAGGGGGGCCGTCCAGCTGAAGAAGGAGACCTATCGGGTTTTATTAGCCTGTGGGATTCCTGAGGCAGCAAACAGATACTGGAAGGCAAAACGTGCTGCAGCCGATACTGTCGCAGATGCAAAATCTTGGGCGTGGGAGGAGTTCGGTGAGGGCCTGGAGAGTGATTATCGGTTGGCCTCAAAAAGGTTCTGGACCGCCATCTGACGCCTCAGGAGGGGGAAGCAGTTCTCCACAAACACTGTTTACAGTGGAGGTGGGGAGCTGCTTACCTCAACTAGGGCTGTTGCCGAGGGGTGGAGGGAATACTTTGAGGACCTTCTCAATCCCAGCAACATGCCCTCCGTGGAAAAGGCAGACCCTGGGGGTTTGGGTGGGGGGTCTGCCCATCACTGGAATGGAGGTCACTGAGGTTGTCAAAAAGCTCCTCAGTGGTTGAGCTCCGGGGTTGGACGAGATCCGCCCGGAATATCTCAGGGATCTGGATGCTGTAGGACTGTCTTGGTTGACTCGTCTCTGCAACATCGCATGGTCATCGGGGGTTGTACCTCTGGATTGGGCGGTGGTCCCAATTTTTAAGAAGGGGGACCGGAGGGTGTGTTCCAATTATCGGGGAATCACACTCCTCAGCCTGCCTGGGAAAGTCTATGCAGGGGTACTAGAGAGGAGGATCCGACTGATAGTCGAATCTCGGATTCAGGAGGAACAATGTGGTTTTTGTCCTGGCCGTAGCACTCTTGACCAACTCTATACGTTCCACAGGATTCTGGAGGGGGCATGGGAGTTTGCCCAATCTGTCCACATCTGTGGATTTGAAGAAGGCGTTCGACCATGTCCCTCGAACAATCTTGTGGGGCGTGCTCCGGGAGTAAGGCGTTCTGGACCCGTTGCAACCTGAGATGGTTTGGACATGTGCAGAGGAGGGATAGTGAGTATATTGGCAGTAGGATGCTGAGGTTGGAACTACCAGGCAGAAGGCCTCGAGGAAGACCAAAGAAGAGATTTATGGATGTGGTGAAGGAAGACATGAAGGTCGTTGGAGTCAGAAAAGAAGATGCAGAGGACAGGGTGAGATGGAGGCGGATGATTTGCTGTGGCGACCCCTGAAGGGAGCAGCCGAAAGTAAAAGAAGAAGAAGAAGTTTGGTTTCATGCCAAGAAAGAGCACCACAGATGCAATCTTTGCTTTGAGGATGTTAATAGAGAAGTACAGAGAAGGTCAGAGGGAGCTACATTGTGCCTTTGTTGATCTGGAAAAAGCATATGACAGGGTGCCAAGAGAAGAACTGTGGTATTGCATGAGGAAGTCTGGAGTGGCAGAGAAGTATGTTAGAGTAGTGCAGGACATGTATGAGAGATGTAAGACAGTGGTGAGGTGTGCTGTCGGTGTGACAGAAGAGTTCAAGGTGGAGGTGGGACTACATCAAGGGTCAGCTCTGAGCCCCTTCTTGTTTGCTCTGGTGATGGACAGGCTGACAGACGAGGTGAGACAAGAATCTCCATGGACTATGATGTTTGCAGATGACATTGTGATCTGTAGTGAGAGCAGAGAACAAGTGCAGGAAAATCTATAGAGGTGGAGGTATGCCCTGGAAAGGAGAGGAATGAAGGTTAGCCTCAGAAAATCAGAATACATGTGTATGAATGAGAAGGACCCAGGAGGAACGGTGATGTTACAGGGAGCAGAGATAACGAAGGTGGAGGATTTTAAGTACTTAGGCTCAACAATCCAAAGCAATGGAGAGTGTGGAAAAGAGGTGAAGAAGCGTGTGCAGGCAGGCTGGAATGGTTGGAGAAAAGTGTCCGGTGTGATGTGCGATAGGGGAGTGTCAGCAAGAATGAAGGGAAAAGTGTACAAGATGGTGGTGAGGCCAGCGATGTTGTATGGCTTAGAAACAGTGGCGCTGAGGAAAAGGCAGGAGGCAGAGCTGGAGGTAGCGGAGATGAAAATGTTGAGGTTCTCTCTGGGAGTAACGAGGATGGATAGGATCAGAAATTAGTATATCAGAGGGACAGCCCACGTAAGATGTTTTGGAGACAAAGTCAGAGAGGCTAGATTGAGATGGTTTGGACATGTACAGAGGAGGGATAGTGAGTATATTGGCAGTAGGATGCTGAGGTTGGAACTACCAGGCAGAAGGCCTCGAGGAAGACCAAAGAAGAGATTTATGGATGTGGTGAAGGAAGACATGAAGGTCGTTGGAGTCAGAAAAGAAGATGCGGAGGACAGGGTGAGGTGGAGGCGGATGATTTGCTGTGGCGACCCCTGAAGGGAGCAGCCGAAAGTAAAAGATTTATATGTGTGTGTGTAGGTCAATAGGGGCTGTGTATTTGGTACCTGGGTCTTCAATGGGACTTAATGAACTTAATTCACCTCTTAATACCATAAATATCACATCTCAATTATACAAACTGAAAAGGTTCTGAATCATCATCCAATGCCTCAGGAGTGAGAAGCAGTTCTCCAAAAAGTAGAAGGAATACGCCGAGGACCGGGATTGCGTGAGGGTGAGGGTCCACCCATCACTTGGGCAGAATTCGTAAAGGTGGTCAAAAAGTTCCTTGATGGTTGAGCTCCAGGGTGGATGAGATTCACTCTGAATATGTAGGGATTGCATGTTGTAGGCTAACACATCTCTGTAACAATGTATGGTCATCAGGGGCCATACCTCTGAATTGGCAAACCAAGGTGGTAACTCCCCTTTTAAAAAAGGGAAGACGAGAGGGTATGTTCTAATTATAGTGTAATCCCACTCCTCAACCAACCCAGGAATGTCTTTGCAGGAATAGTGAAGAGGAGGATCAAACCAGGAGCTAAACCTCGGATTCAGGAGGAACAATGTTTTTTTTGTTTTGTTTTGTTTTTTTTAATGGTAGATCCCATACCTCAACATTAGCAGCTGGACGATCAGTGACTGATTGAGCACTGACAAAAGGCACTGAGGTGGGCATTGACTTCAGTCTTGAATTTCTGTCTATATATTGGGGGGAGGGGGTTCCACAACTGCACTGTGGATGAAAGGAATGATCTCTTGTGGCTCGTGGTATTTCATTTGAGTTGCTCAAGGGCTGCTGAATGGGGGGATTTAGACAGGCGTGTTGTTCTTCGGACTTTGTAAGGCTCTGGTAGTAGGCTATTTAACAATGCTGGAGCTTCTTGGTGATAGATTTGATGGGGTAGGGTAAGGGCTCCAACATTTGTCCTTTGCTCCAGTAATTGTATTTGGTTATCAGCCGAGAAATCATTTGGAATGTTGACGATCTTCAGAGTCCTCCTTTGGATGGCTTCCAGCAGGCCAGGGAGGTTGGAGAGGCTTCCATCCAGACTGTTGAGGCATATTCCATTCGTGATCTGACCATGCTTTTGTAGATAATAGCTCTTTGGTCCGAGCTCAGGTAGGGTGCAACCTTCTTTAGTAAGCCCAGTCGTTTACCTGCATCTACCACCATCTTCTTTAGGATGTGAGTCCATGTCAGTTCTTTTCTGATGGTGATGCCATCAGTTCTACTTCATCCACCTCTGTAAGCATGGTGTTCATGAAGTGGAGAAATTTAGGATTGCCCTCTGCATCTTTGTAACTACTGATTGTGATACTTTTGCATTTAGCTGCCTTGAAGAGCACATTCCATTTGTTTGCTTGTAGCTGGATTCCCCGCAGATCCTTGTTCAAGGACTCGGCTACTGAGCCTCTTTGCTGTTTGTCTCTTATGATGCTCAGGACAGGCGAGTCATCTGTGTAAAGTATAGCTATGTTGGTCAGTTTCTCTGGAAGGTCATCAATGTAAATGATGAACAGCAATTTACCGAGGATTGACCATTGAGGGACTCCAACATTGATGGCCTTGGCACTTGATTCTTTCCCATTGATGGTTAATTTCAGTTCCCTGTCTGTCAGATAGTCTTCTATCCATTTCAGAAGTACACCTTTAAGGCCAAGGGCCTCAAGCTTAACTATTAAGCCTCTGTGCCACACTCTGTCAAATGCCCTGCTAATGTCCAGGCATATGAGTCCGCTTTCATACTTCTTGTCCTTTGCATCATGCAGATTTTGGGTGACATATGTCAGTGCATAGGCCGTGAAGTACCCAGCTCTAAAGCTGAATTGTTTATCAGAGATGAGGTTATGCTTGTTGATGTACTGCCACAGGGCATCGTTGAGAAGAGCTTCCATCACCTTGCTAATGATGCTAAGGAGGGAGACTGGTCTGTAATTATTTGGGTCACGTTTGCTTTTCTTTTTGTAACAAGGTATGATATGAGCAATCTTCCATTGACTTGGCATCTAATGTTTTTCCATCAGCAGCTGAAATAGTCTGGCGAGAGGTTTGGCGAGCTCAGGTGCAGCCTGCTTTAGCACTCTGGCAGGGATGGAGTCTGGTCCAGTTGCTTTGTCTATGCCTAACATGAATAGCACTTTTCTCACATGTTTTGGCCAGAATGTTACTTTCTTCAAGGTGGCAGTGGTCTTTTTGTTTAACCTTGGTACCTCCCTGTCATTGTCAGCTTCAGGTATGGTTGATTTCTGTGCAACGATATCTGCAAAACATTCAGCTTTCTCTTCAGAGTGTCTGAATGTTGCAGTATCTGAACTCAGGAGAGGGATATCACACTTGCCTCCTTCGCCCATGAGTTTCTTGGCTGTCCACCACCAGGACTTACTCCCTTTCTTAAGCCCTGATGACATTTTTTCCCTGACTCTGTTCCTATGGTCATTCATGACTTTGCGGGAGACGTAGGTGTAACCATTTCTAGCCTGGTTATACCTGAATCTAGTCTCTGGGGTTTTGTTTGCTTTGTGTTGATGCCAAGTTTTGAGTTTCTTAAACTGTGCATTTTCACAAGCTTCATTATACCACTCAGGTTTCCCAACAAAATTTCTGAGACTTTTCCTCGGTATATGGTGTTTCACGGCTTGCTGTATGATGTTGGTCACTTGAGAACATAAACCTTATGGGTTGTTTGAGTCAAGTATTTGGTCCCAGTGGATACCAACAAGTTCATTTCTAAGATTGTTCCGATCAGCTTTGGAGTATGTCCATACTGTGTTGGGAGCTGGTCTCTCTTGCACAGGGTTGAGATCAACTGATGTACTTAGGAGCATGTGGTCTGATTTGCCCACTTGAGCTGATATTTCAACCTCTGAGCACAAGTTCGGTTTATCACACATGATCAAGTCTAGTCTATTCCCATTTATGTGGGTAGATCCACTGACCAGCTGTGAAAACCCATGTGTGGTGCAGAGTGTGAGAGTGTGCCTGCCAGGAAGATCCGTTACCCTACTATGCCGCCATTCCTTATGGTGAACATTATAGTCACCTGCTAGAATTGTTGCATTTGGCCAGCACACAGCAAATAACTTTTGCCTCTACACCAAGGGACAGTGGACAGTCCTTGGGACTGACCAGATGCTGTCCTAGTGAGAGGATTTCCCTTGCAGTGTGTGTCATAATGACTTCACTTGGGTTAGCACCCCTACCCCACCTCTTGCTACGAAAAGTTCACAAAGTAAATTCAGCCGGACTGATAACTTGGATAATGATCTAGGCATGACTAATTGACAACGAGATTAGACAATGGAACTCTGGTATACAAACATCCAGAGCCTAAGAGCCAACATGGATGATCTTAAAGGTAGAATAGCATTAGCTGGGACTAAGCCAGATATCATCATGGTGACAGAATCCAAGCTTGAACCATCAGTCCAAGACAACAGTCCTGATATCAGCATTGATGGTTACACAATCGAACGCAGGGACTGAGACAATGGAAAAGACTGGGGTGGTTGCACGATGTACTATAAGAATGGCATTGCTCTACACAGGAGACAGGACTTGGAGCCTGCTGAGTCTGAAATGATCTTCACAATCAAACTACTCAGGAATTCTCCTACTGTCACTACTCTACCACCTCCAGGAAAGAGTAAAGCGAATTGTGGTCCAATGGATTGGTATTTTGAAAACCTTGATCACCTCCGCAACAATGTAGTTTTCCTCCTGCCTGCAACACTCTTGACCAACTCTTTATGCTCCACAGGATCCTGGAGGGGGTGATGAGAGTTTGCCCAATCTGTCCACATGCAAGGGCGTAGACTGCTGGGGTGCACAGGTTGCACGTGCAACCCCCCCACCCCACCCCCCCCCAGCAGGAGATGAGTTCCACTGGACAAAAATGCATGTACATTCACAATCTTATAAATAAACTTAATGACTGTTATTGAAGAGAAAGTCGGAGATAAGTTCCGCATGACTAGAGTCAGGAAGTAAACCGGAAGTTAACATGCAACGAGCACTGTGCATGTGTATGCTCGAGCTGACCAATCAACAAACATAATATTATCAGTAAGCAATAATAGCTGAACACTGTCAATCAAACAAAGTGCGAGTTTGAGAATAAAGCACAGTTTCTTAGTACCGCCTCCGGCTCCTGCACATGTGTTAGAACACAAACATTGACGCACAGATAATGAATGGCTAAAATAATCGTAAGCCATCCAGTCTGTATCTGCAGCCTAATGCTCAGTACTTTTATAAAATTAATAGTATGTTTTTGTGCTGTAAATATGTATTTATATTTGTTTGTGCCTTGGAATAGATAAATAACTTTAGCTCAATTTGTAAATGTATTTAGCACATGTACTTGCAGATGTAGTTTGAAATATATTTGAGAATGTTTTTGCTTGAACTATAATATTTGATTCGTCTTCTGAGAATAATAGATGAATCATATTCTGCTGAAAAACTGCGTGTGTTGTTGGCATGAGAGTCCATGTTGTTTATATCCTATAATATGCTGTGATATGCATGCACTATATTTCATGAGGTACTTATTTAGTTGGCATTTCATTTCCCCTTTAAGGTCTATATCCCCTGGGACTCGAGTTCCGGTCAACCGATATGTGCCCTCCCCTCCACGGTCAGACCGGACTCCGCCCTTGACATGTGTTTTATGTATTTGGAGATGACTTTTGATGGCTTTTGACTGTGTCCCTTGGGTTATCTTGTGGGGAGGAGTACAGTACACTGGACCCGTTGCTACGGGCCATTCAGTTGCTGTATCACCGAACTCTCTCAGAGTTTAGTCCACATTGGGAACAACAGGTCAAATTCGTTTTACAATGAGGATTGGAGTTCAACAGGGCTGTACTTTGTTACTTCATAATTTTTATGGACAGAATTTCTAGGCACAGCTTAGGCATTGAGGGGTTCTGGTTTGGTGACCGTAAGATCTCATCTCTACTTTTTGTGGATGATGGTTTTTTTTTTTTTTTTTTGTCTTCATCAATCCAGGACCTCCAACTCTCATTGGAGAGATTCGCAGTCAAGTAAGAAGTGGCCTGGATAAGAATCAGCACCTCCAAGTCTGAGGTCATTGTTCTCAGTCAGAAAAGGGTGGAGTGCACCCTCTGAGTCTAGAATGAGGTCGTGTCACCAGTGGAGGAGGTCAGGTATCCTGGGATCTTGTTCATGAGTGAGGGGAGGATAGAGCAGGAGATCAACAGGCGGATCACTGCAGCCTCTGCTGTAAAGTGAAGCCTGCACCGGGCCATCGTGGTGAAGAGGGAGCTCAGCCATGAGGCATAGCTCTCAATTTACCAGTCAATCTACATTCCAACCTTCACCTATAGACACGAGCTTTGGGTAGTGACCTAAAGAACAAGATAGCTGATACAAGCGGCTGAAATGAGGGGCGAGGCTCTCTCTCAAAGACAGGGCAAGAAGCTCAGCCATCTGAGAGGAGCTTGCAGTAGAACGCTGCTTCTCCATGCTGAGAGTAACCAGTTGAGGTGGCCTGGGTATCTGGTTAGAATGCCTCCTGTATGCCCCTCTGGTGTGGTGTTTCACACATGTCTAACTGAGAAGAGACCCCAGGGTCGGCCCCAAACATGCTGTAGGGATTATGTGTCTTGGCTGGTCTGGGAACACCGCCTTGTTCCTTTAGAAGAGCTGAAGAAAGTGGCTGGAGAGAGGGACATCTGGACCTCATTGCCTAGCCTGCTATCCCCACAACCTGACCTCGGATTAAGAGGAGGAAGATGATGATGATGAATTATATAATCCAGGGGTCCCCAACCCCCGCTCCATGGACCAGTACAGGTCCGTGGATCATTTGATACCGGTCCGCAAACAAAATCTTTCATGGTACAAATTAGAGGGTTTTTTATTATTTGAGGTTCCGGATCTTATTTTAAAAAACAACTGTTTTTGACATTGCCACAGAAGCACTGAAAGCCCTTCTTCCTTTTCCAACCACATATCTTTGTCAGGCAGGGTTTTCTTTGGTGACAGCTACCAAAACAAGACTACGGAGTAGATTCTAACCGGTCAGCGGAAACATTTTCATACATAAAACTGGTTCCCTGGTGCAAAAAAGGTTGGAGGCCACTGATATAAACCATCAATAATATACAAGTAGACAATAAAACAAGGCGTGGCACTGCAGAGAGAGCATTTTATCTTTGAATACATACATAGTAAGCTCTGGTCTTAAAGTGGTGCACTTCCCAGGCTGAGACAAGCTTGCTAGACTCTGACCAACCAATCACACGGAAAAACGCTGACATTATTGTAATCCCGCTAGCTGGTCCTGTGAGGCGAATATGAAATTTGAATGGTTAAAGAAACAGCCCCATTGCTTATATATAGTTTAAGGGGGTAAACCAGGTGTAAATGTCACAAAAAATTGTTTCAAAATTTTAGAAAATTGTATTTTCATATAGAGTGATTATATTTCTATAACATCTGGTGTGATTTGTAAGTTAAAACAAATGTAAATAGTGTAAAAATCAAAATTATGTATGCTATGTCAAGATCAAATTTGTCAAATAATCTTCTTCTTTCTTCCTTTCCTTTCATTTGTTCCCTTCAGGGGTCGCCACAGCAACTCATCTGCCTCCATCTCACCCTACTTTGCATCTTCTTCTCTTACTCCAACTACCTTCATGTCCTCCTTCACCACATCCATGAATCGTCTCTTTGGTCTTCCTCTAGGCCTTCTGCCTGGTAGTTCCAACCTCAGCATCCTACTACCAATATACTCACTATCCCTCCTCTGTCCATGTCCAAACCATCTCAATCCAGCCTCTCTGACTTTGTCTCCAAAACATCTAACATGTGCTGTCCCTCTGATGTGCTCATTCCTGATCCTATCCATCCTCGTTACTCCCAAAAAGAACCTCAACATTTTCATCTCTGCTACCTCCAGCTCTGCCTCCTGTCTTTTCCTCAGTGCCACTGTTTCTAAACCATACAACATCGCTGGCCTCACCACCATCTTGTACACTTTTCCTTTCGTCAAAAAATTGTCAAATAATGTCTCCCTTCAAATCTTGTAAAAATATGAGATCTTCACAATGACTTACTGTCCAAAAATTATTGAAAAATATCACTTCAGTGATTGTGGTATCTAATGCAATAAACCAATGACATTTGAAACATCTTAAATATTTATTGAGCAAGCCATACAGGTGTGGTTTTGAATTACCAAAAATATGGGGGGGGGGGGGGGGTTCAAAGGTGATGTTACTTTTTTAAACATGAAATATATTATTTTGGTTCATTGCTTAAAAATATGTTTATATTATATTCAGTGAAAAAATGAAGCATTTAATTGAATTAGTTTTAAGTTTACAGCTGTTTCAATATTCAAAGTGTGGGGGCAGTGGTGGTCTAGTGGTATAGGGCAATGGATCGCTGATCCGAAGGCTGTGAGTTTGAGTCCCACTCTCCACAGGGTTGTCACTGCCCCCCCCCCCCTTCCCCCAGTGCAGGTAACTGGGTTATCAAAGCCGGCCATGTTTCTCACTGTCTGTGGTGAGAGACATGTAAAAGAACCATTGCAGACTTTTGTAAAGAGGAGCTGCAAAGCCGTCAGATTGTTTCTGTCCCTTGCTAATGGGTTGTGTCAGGAAGGGCATCCGACGTAAAAACCTTTGAACCAAATCAAATAAGGGCGACCCCTAATAAAGGGGAAAAGCCGAAAGGAAATCTCTCTATCAATATTCAAAGTCTCTTAACATGTGTCACTTGTATATACACTGGAGAGATATGCTTCCAGTACGTGTACGTGGAAGCATTGCAGCCAACAGACGCCACGAAATGAAGAGAACAGACTGCCGGGAATCAATTAATACAATTTAATGGAATAAATACTAGAATTTAATCTGTAAATGTAGGTGAATGATTCTGATAGTGTTTAGGCAACCAAAAAGGTTTTGCTGGCCCTGACAGACCTTCGCGGATCCTACTCGCTCTCTCTCTCTTTCTCTCTCTCTCTCTCTCTCTCCCTCTCTCTCTCTCTCTCTCTCTCTCTCTCTCCCTCTGTCAATCTGTCTTTCACTATCTCTCTCTTACACATTCTGTCACACACACTTTCCCTTTCCCTCACACACACACACACACACACACACACACAAACACAGTCTCTATCACACTCAGTCTCTCTCCCTCTGTCTCAATTTCTCACACATTGTTCTCTCATTTTCTTTTTTCACTCAGTCTTTCTGTCCGCTCTCATTTTCTAAAGCTCTTCAAATCTCTTTTTCTCTCTCTCTCTCTCTCTCTCTCTCTCATCCACACACTCTTGCGCACTCATTCACTTTCTCTCACTCTCTTTCTTTCCCAATCTCTTTCAATTCCGCTATCTCACTAAATCCCTCTATCTCTCCCAATCTTTCTCACTCTCACTCATTTACTCTTTCTCTGTCTCTCTCTCTCTCTCTCTCTCTTTCTATCTCTTTATTTCTCTCGCTCCTACGTTCTCTTATTCTCTTCTTTACTGAATCTCTCTCACTTTCTTTACTTTTATTCAACAAATGACCTGCAACATGACACAGACATCATTAACACTGGTTCCTGTGGCTAACCACACACACATACGCACACAGAGAGAGAGAGAGAGAGAGAGAGAGAGAGAGAGAGAGAGAGCCCACACATGCACACTAAACACACACACACACACACACACACACACACACACACAGTCACATAGAACATACACACACACACTTTCTTTCTGCTTTTTCCACTTTTTGATAAATTCTTCTCCATCTCTCCACTTCCGGTATTTCATTTTCTCTTCTTTTATCTCTTATTTCTATTTCTCTCGTTTACTATCCATCTTGTGTTTGTTCTTCATTCATTCATTTTCTGAACCGCTTAATCCTAATTAGGGTTGCGGGGTGGCGCCATCTCAGCCGACCACAGGGCAAGGGCAGGGTACATCCTGGACAGCTCGCAGGGCTGAAACCATTCACAGTCACACCTAGAGGTGATTTCAAACAGCCAATTAACCTACTGCGCGTGTTTTTGGACAGTGGGAGGAACCCGGAGGAAACCCACACAGGCATGGGGAGAACATGCCAACTCCACATAGAAACACCTGACCTGGGAATCGAACCCAGGACCTTTCCTGATGTGAGGCGGACGTGCGAATCACTGCACCATCATGCCACTCCCATTTCTTTCTTTAATGTTCCTTTTCCAGATCCCTTTATCTTCTCATGTTTCCTTTTCTCTCACTTTGATGTTTCACTTTCTTTCTCTCACTTTTTCTTCCTCCTTCTTTCTCTTGCTCTCCTTTTACCTCATTTCATCTCTTCTCATCTCTTTCTCTGAGTTTCTGTCTCCGTTTTTTGTTCCATTTCCTGTCTCCTGCATCATTCTTGTTCTTTTGCTTGCTTTCTTATTCTGTCCATCTTTCTTTTCCCATTATCTCTCTTCTGTCTTTATATCTACTGTTTGCCTCTCCACCTGTCTGTCTGTCTCTCTCTCTCTCTCTCTCTCTCTCTCTCTCTCTCACACACACACACACACACATATGCACACTCACACACACACTGATCTATAATTAATGGAGGTCTTTAGCGCAGGACTATATTTAGAGTGTGAGCTGCAGTGGGAGAGAAGCGAGGAAATCAATGGAGGAGAGGAAAGGTTGGATAGACGAGTGAAGAGGGCAAGTAAAGTACCAGACAGTCTGTGTTGTGAATGTGTGTGTGATGTGAGATAACAGATGGCCCCTTAGTCTTGACCCTTGACCTCTGTGGCCACTGTGCTGTGTTTTTCCTGCTGACGGAAAGCCCGGTGTGACTCAGGGACCACCATCACTATGGTAACATACAGACTTAATGGCATCACACTCAGGAAAATATCAGACACAAATTTTATATCATCACTTATTACCTTCCTTTTTCCTTTTCTCATTTCCTTTCTTTCTTTTTTCTTTTCTTTAAGCGCCACACATGGGTGCAATTGTCAACTGATCCTTTTGGTGAGTGTGAGATGGATATGGCAGTGATGGCCCAGTGGTAAAGTGCTGGATTATGGATCATAAGGTTGGGGGTTCAAGCCCCACAGTCAGCGGACTGTCACTGTCCCCCCCCCCCAGTGCACTAACTGGGTTATCAAAGACTGGCCATGTCTCTCATGGTCTGTGGTGGGAGGTTCATCTAAAAGCACCATTGCTGACTCTTGACAAGAGGAGCTGCATAGCTATCAGCGTGTTTCTGCCCTGCGATGGCCTGGCGAGCTACTTCGGGTGTACTCTGCCCTCACCCAGAGTCGGCTGAGATGTGCACCAGCCTCCTCGTGGCACTAATTAGGATTAAACGGTTCAGAAAATGAATGAATGAATCACTACTGGCATCAACACTATCATCATAATCACTGCTGAAATCCTTACCATTGAAATATTAACAGTCACATCTTCACTACTGATATCTTCACCACTTACATCATCATTACCTTCATCACTACTTACATGTTTGCTGTTGGCATCATGAGCATTTACATTTGATCAGTTGATATCAACTACTGACATCACTACTGACACAATCACAACAAAGTCCTCAGCACCCATTTTATCATTGGGAACATTATCACTACTGAAACATCCCTGCTGTGATCATCACTCATTACATCCACAATACTGATGTCATCA
Organism: Plotosus lineatus; assembly: GCA_024760905.1. Classification (NCBI taxonomy): domain Eukaryota; kingdom Metazoa; phylum Chordata; class Actinopteri; order Siluriformes; family Plotosidae; genus Plotosus; species Plotosus lineatus. The sequence continues at coordinate 62,738,867 of CM045734.1, forward strand.
TTAATAACATCAATACCATCACTATCACTACTGACATCATCACACGTCATAAGAACACACGACACAAAGGTCATACAAACGCAAGGATACAGGGATTAAGAGGGTGGAGATGTACTTTAGGGTGGGGTTATGGGCATTAACATCATCGTTAACCAATGTTTAAAAAGGTAAAGGAGCCTCCGATGTCTGAGCTCGGATGGAACGGCATTTACATCTAACAACATCTGTATCTCATCCTGCTAACTGGACTAATTAATAACCACACACACACACACACACATACACACACACACACACATTCATACGCCCCCCCACACACACACACACACACACACACACACACAGAGACATGAATGCACACACACACACACACACACACACACACACACACACAAGGAATGCTTTGAAATGTCATGGTATTTACTGTACAGTAGGCCCTCGACATTCGCGGGGGTTCAGTTCCGAGCCCTCCCGCGAATCGAGATAATCCGTGAGTTCTGTACCCGTAAGTAAAACCCCATGTATCATGTCACATGCACGAATGAGCAGCGGAAGTAAATTACTGTGTATCTATTACATGCGCTAAAATATGCTTCTTAAACACATTCAGTCTAGCCTCTCTGACTTTGTCTCCAAAACATCTTACATGTGCTGTCCCTCTGATGTGCTCAATTCTAATCCTATCCATCCTCGTTACTCCCAGAGAGAACCTCAACATTTTCATCTCCGCTACCTCCAGCTTTGCCTCCTGCCTTTTCCTCAGCGCCACTGTTTCTAAACCATACAACATCGCTGGCCTCACCACCGTCTTGTACACTTTTCCTTTCATTCTTGCTGACACTCTCCTATCACACATCACACCGGACACTTTTCTCCAACCATTCCAGCCTGCCTGCACACACTTCTTCACCTCTTTTCCACACTCTCCATTGCTCTGCATTGTTGAGCCTAAGTACTTAAAATCCTCCACCTTCCTTATCTCTGCTCCCTGTAACATCACCGTTCCTCTTGGGTCCTTGTCATTCATGCACATGTATTCTGTCTCACTGAGGCTACCCTTCATTCCTCTCCTTTCCAGGGCATACCTCCACCTCTCTAGATTTTCCTGCACTTGTTCTCTGCTCTCACTACAGATCACAATGTCATCTAATAAAACATCATAGTCCATGGAGGTTCTTGCCTAACCTCGTCTGTCAGCCTGTCCATCACTATCGCAAACAAGAAGGGGCTCAGAGCTGATCCTTGCTGCAATCCCACCTCCACCTTGAATTCGTCGGTCACGCCAACAGCACACCTCACCACTCTCATACATGTCCTGCACCACTCTAACATACTTCTCTGCCACTCCAGACTTCCTCATGCAATACCACAGTTCTTCTCTTGGCACCCTGTCATATGCTTTTTCCAGATCCACAAAGGCACAATGCAGTTCCCTCTGACCTTCTCTGTACTTCTTTATTAAAATCCTCAAAGCAAACATTACATCTGTGGTGCTCTTTCTTGGCATGAAACCAAACTGTTGTTCACAAATGCTGACCTCTGCCCTTAGTCTAGCTTCCACTATTCTTTCCCATAACTTCATCGTATGGCTCATCAACTTTATCCCTCTGTAGTTGCCGCAACTCTGCACGTCCTATCATCCAAGTCATCATACGTCCTCTGTTTGGCCTTAGCCACTGCTACTTCCGCCTTACGCTGTGTTTCCCTGTACTCCTGTTTACTCTCTTCGGTCCTCTCAATGTCCCACTTCTTCTTGGCTAACCTCTTCCTTTGTACACACTCCTGCACTTCCTCATTCCACCACCAAGTCTCCTTATCTACTTTCCTCCAGAGGACACACCAAGTATTCTCCTACCTGTCTCCCTGATCACATTTGCTGTGGTTGTCCAGTCATCTGGAAGCACTTCCTGACCACCCAAAGCCTGTTTCAACTTCTCCTTGAAGACAACACGACCCTCTTCCTTTTTCAACTTCCACCACTTTGTTTTCTGCTCTGCCTTTGCCTTCTTCACCTTACGCACCATCAGCATCATCCTGCATACCACCATCCTATGCTGTTTGGCAACACTCTCACCCACTACTACTTTGCAGTCACTGGCTTCCTTCAAATTACATCGCCTACACAAGATGTAGTCTACCTGTGTGCTCCTGCCTCCACTTCTATAGGTCACCCTATGCTCCTGTTTCTTCTCAAAGA
>CM045734.1:62746063-62771063 GCA_024760905.1 Plotosus lineatus
TTCCAGTAGGAACATACTTATATTCCAAACTTTTATTACAAATGTCTGTTCCAGAATAGCACTGCATTACTCTGGGCTTATACTGTTGCACGATGTCCATTATGTCCATTATGTCTATGATTTAAGAAAATCATGGGGGGAGGGGGTTTAATTGTGATTATCTAGAGAGAGCTTGGTTCATCTGTGATGATTGTGCTAATCATGGCAAAATTTTTGATTGTCAAAACATTTCCTACAATTACCTTCATTTTCAACCACAGGGGGCAGAGATAAAGAAGGTGGAGGATTTTAAGTACTTAGGCTCAACAATCCAGAGCAATGGAGAGTGTGGAAAAGAGGTGAAGAAGCGTGTGCAGGCTGGTTGGAATGGTTGGAGAAAAGTGTCCGGTGTGATGTGCGATAGGAGCGTGTCAGCAAGAATGAAAGGAAAAGTGTACAAGACGGTGTTGAGGCCAGCGATGTTGTATGGTTTAGAAACAGTGGCCCTGGGGAAAAGACAGGAGGCAGAGTTGGAGGTAGCAGAGATAAAAATGTTGAGGTTCTCTTTGGGAGTTACGAGGATGGATAGGATCAGGAATGACTACATCAGAGGGACAGCACATGTTAGTGGTTTTGGAGATGAACTCAGAGAGGCTAGATTGAGATGGTTTGGACATGTGCAGAGGAGGGATAGTGAGTATATTGGTAATAGGATGCTGAGGCTGGAACTACCAGGCAGAAGGCCTAGAGGAAGACCAAAGAGACGATTCATGGATGTGGTGAAGGAGGACATGAAGGTCGTTGGTGTAAGAGAAGAAGATGCAAAGGATAGGGTGAGATGGAGGCAGATGATTCGCTGTGGCGACCCCTGAAAGGAAAAGCCGAAAGGAAAAGAAGAAGAAGAAGATCTTCATTTTCAACTTCATCTTCCTCCACTTATGGGTTTGGGTTGCAGGGGAAACAGCCTAAGCAATGAGAGACATACTACCTCCAACGTGTTCTGGGTCAACCCTGGGGTCTTTTCCTAGTTGGACATGCCTGAAACACCACACCAGGGAGGTGTTTGGGAGGAGTTCTGACCAGATGCTCGAGCCACCTCAACTGGCTCTTCTCAATGCAGAGGAGTAGCAGTTCTACTTTGTGCTCCTCCTGGATGGCTAAAATGCTCAGCCTATCTCTAAGGAAGAGCCCTGCCCCCGGCAGTGGAAGCTCATTTTTTTCCACTTGTATCATCGATTTTGTTCTTTAGGTCACTACCCAAAGCTTGTGACCATAGGTGAAGGTTGGAGTGTAGATTGACTGGTAAATTAAGATCTTTGGCTTGAAACTCAGCTCCCTGTCCATCAGCCTGTTAAACTAAATAAAGCATCAATTATCAACCAAACAGGAGGCGGAGCTTTGTCTTACAAAGCTCACAATTATGGGACAGCCTTCTATTTAAGGTTCGGGACGCAGACACAGTCTCGGTGTTTTGTTCTAATCTGAAAACTTTAGTCAAGCATTTTCTTAAAAAAACCTTTTATTGGATAACAGAGATCTCGGAGTTCTGAGGCATACAGAGTTCCAATAAAATTAGATTTTTGAATGTTGTCAGTCCCCTCAGTCTCACATGCTCACTCAAGTGTGCTGACAGTGAAATGGAATGCTTTATGTCTCAGGGAGTCCTCATGAGGGTATTTCCTCTCACTCTCTCTTTTAGTTATAATATTGTAGATAATCTTTCTTAAGTTCCTGCTTGCACTTAGTACACAATGCACTTTTTTTTATTATTATTACCACCAGGTAGCCTTAACTTCTTCTGCCTGTCCTGCTGATCCACCTAAGTGTTTGGAGGTACCTTCACTGGAGAATTACTTGCTGATCTTGAAAATGTACAACATGGAAGGTCTAAACATGGCAGTAGATGCTTTTCCTTAAATTTTCTAATGATTTCTCACTTGCAAAAAACATTCATTTAATTGTACGAGAACTGCAGGGAGGCCAGAACCTATCACAGCTAACTCTGGGCAAAGACAGGGTACACTCTGAACAGCTCATCAATCTATTAAAGCGTCAACACACAACCATTCATTTATTGTTGTGGGGCTGGTGGTGTCGTGGTTAGGGTGCTGCGCTGATGATCATGAGAACATTATGTGTTCAAATCCCAGTTAGACCCTCACTGTGCTAAGGCCCCTGGGCAAGGTTTCAACCACAATTATGCCCAGCAGTATAAACGGGTGCCAGCAAAAATATACTGGGAAGATAACATGTGATGGACTAGCGTCCCATCCAGGAGGCGTTGAACTCCTGGTCGCTTCACGCAATGGAAACCGAGGATAAGCACCGGTCCGATGAGCTACTATGGCTTGGGTGTAAAAAGCCCAACGGACTTTACCTTTACACAGCCATTCACACTTACACCTCGGGGCAGTTTGGAACAGAACAATTAGCCTAATCTGCATGTCTTTGCACTGTGTGGGGGGGGACCTGAAGTACCAGGAGGAAGCCTATGCAAATATGGGGAGAACATGCTAACTCCACAGAGAAACGAAGTCACTGAGATCAACCCTGGATGTGCTTGCTGTGAGGATGACGTTTTAACAATGACACCACTGTGCCACCTTTGTGAAAAACAGTTTCTGCTTAAGTCTCATGGACATTTTCACCGTGATAATAAAGCTGAAGCTGGAATGAACTCAAACTGTAACTGTACCATCCCGCATTCCCAGAATATGACGTGTGCCTTTTTGAATCTGGTTTCTTCCTCGTCACAGTTGCCTCCGGCTTAGTAATTAGAGATAAATTTATCTTTCTCTCTGTATAGATACAGACTGATTTCTGTGAAGCTGCGTTGCGAAAAGTTGTGTCGATACACCATAAATAAAAAAAAGCATGAGTTGATCAGATTTTTTATTGGTATACGTTCAGTACGTATGTCTGCGAGATTTTATTTCTGACCATTTTCTCAACAATGACTTAAAAAAACCTTGATCCGCTCTGGTGTATCAGTGCAGTGCTGTTCATGTGTCAGTGTGTAGATTTCAGTGACCTATAAAATGTAAAATTCATCCCTGAGGCAGGAGAATCCGCCGCGGCTCACATGTTCAGCCTGTTATTCAGTGTTAATGAAGTGTTCAGGATGAGCCGCAGGGGGTTCACATGGAGCCTGCAGAGGATCGCGATGAGCCACTAAACTACTTTAATAATATATTTTAAAAAACAACACACCACTCAGACACCTTTACTGTGTTTATACATCTCCCACAGATCCACTTTATTCATTTACAATTTTAAATATGCAGACGAGTCACTCAGGTAAATCAGAACAAGCTTTAATAATCACACCCTGAATATTCATCACACTCACAAATACAATTTTCTCTCAACACTTGGAACTACTGCACACTTTCCACAGCAGTCATCTCATTCGAGCACATTTATACTTACCTCGGAAACGAATGGGTGAGCGGGTGAGCGTGTGTGGGGGCGGGGTTAAAAAAAGTACGAAAAGTAAGAAAAACATGATATAGCTCGGGTCACTGGTCCTGGACCTTCTTGCTGTGGAGTGCACAATCTATACATTATGGCAGTGTGCCACCCTGGAACACACACACACACACACACTCTCTCTCTCTCTCTCTCTCTCTCTCTTCAGTTTACTTGTTTAAAAACTTACCAAAAAATAAACATGCAGTTTAAATCAATTCGATAAGAACACAGTGTTGACTGCATGCACATTTCACCAGGACAGACAGACAGAAGTTGGCTGAGGAACGAACAAACTCATAAAAAGATCCAAACAGAAGAATAAACAGATAGAGACACACACACACACACACACAGATGATGTTTGGATGATGGATAAATAATGTTTTCATGGATCAATGAGTAAATGGATGGATGGATAGATGTGGTGAATGGAGAGCTGAAGATACAGACAGTTCGATGTCCTATTAGATGGACAGACAGACAACGAGATACACAGAGAAGCGGTCAGGCATTCAGGTGAACAAGTACAAAGAAAAAGTAACAAACACACACCGATGGACTGAGAAGCAGCTGAATGGATGCGATGGGTAAACAGATGGAATCAGAAGCTTACAGATGGACAGATGGACAGATGGACGGACAGACAGCTGAACGGAGCGCTGGGAGTCAGGGAAATAGAGTTACATACACAGAGATGGACAAAGAGACAAAACTTGGACGGATGGTTGGAGTTGTGACGTCATTCCCAGAGACTTCCGGTCGGTGAGGGTAAGCGGCAGCGCGCTGTGTGAAGGCAGGAGGGAAGTGAATCGAGGTTCCTGTCTCTTTAAAAAGCGCTTTGCATGCGCTGAAAAAAACCCAGAAAGCGCCTGCTCAGTGTTTCAGGAACGGCACAGTGAACTCTCTCTCTCTCTCTCTCTCTCTCTGTGTGTGTCTCTGTCTCTGTCTCTGTCTCTACACCCCCCACCCGCCGGATGTTTGCGGGGTTCTTGCGGGTGTGCCGGGAGCGGACCGTGCGCTGTAGTGCGCTGGTGGAGGATGTGGAGAGTGTTTGTGGGGAAGCAGATGTCTCCTCTGCGCTGGGTTTTCTCCTCTTCCTCCTCCTCTTCCTCTGCTGCTGCTGAGCTGCTGACCTGCTAAAACTTGTGCTCTCTCTCTCTCTCTCTCTCTCTCTCTCTCCCGGGTTTTTCTGCCTTTCTGGATTTCCTCTGGATCTGTGCGGATAGTTCTGAAGTCGGATATGTTCTCGAGATCCTCGGCGCGGTGTGTGCTGACAGCTGGCTCATGCTTTTGGGTGGTGTGAGGGATGGTGGTTGGACTGCGCTGCTTGCTGTCTGCAGTGCACACGCGCGCACACACACGCGCACACACACACGCGCGCGCGCACGCAGGCACGCACGCACACACGCACGCACGCACGCACTAATGGCGCGTGCAACAAAGTTGCGGCTGTGTAAGTAAAAGCCGAGGCTCGGTGTTACACCTGTTCACGTTCGCGCGGCCATTTTGGATCTGGACACCACACATGGATCAGCTGAGCGGAGGCGTGTTCGCGGGGGCGTGTTCGCGGTGGCGTTACGGCGCGCAGCGTCCAAGGTCACAGTGGAGCTGATTCACGGATCATCCACGCACACGCGCTCACGCACAAACACGCACGGGGTCGCGCATGGCCGCGTGTACGTTCCCGTGATCGAGCCGCAGGTTCGGTGCTGCTGCTGCTGCTGCTCTGCTCGCTCTTCTTGTTTGGTTGTCACTCTCTCGCTCTTTCGGGTTTTTTTGTTTTTTTTGTGGATGGGAAGAAACGATCCAAAATGGAAGGGAAAAAAGTGAAGCAGACGCGGAGGTCCCGCACGCACCGGGAGCGTGTGCAGCGGCGGAGGGAGGCGCGCACAGAACCGAGTCCGGCTTCCTCCGGTTCCGAACGCGAGCGGAGGGCCGCCGCTGCCGCCGCGTACTCCGACACTCACGTGAGCCAGAAATGCCGGAAATCCGCTCACTCCGCATCCTCCTCCTTAACGACATCATCATCATCTTCCCCCTTCACATCTTCATCACCCATCATCTCGTCGTCAGTGTTCTCCTCAAGAGCATCACGAGGAGCTCCACGCCGGAAGCGACGCGTCTCCAGCTCTCAAGATGAAGATGAAGAGGAGGACATCATTGATGGCTTCGCCATCACCAGCTTCTCCAGCCTGGAGGGTTTGCAGGTAAAAACACGCGTGGGATGTCTGGCACACACACACACACACACACACACACACACACACACACACACACACACTCTCTCTCTGTTTATTATCTAAACACCTTTTAGTTGACCCTCTTCAGGAGCTTCTGGTGAATGTGTGAGATGTAATAAAATGATCAGTCCCAGAGCTGAAAGTGTTCTCAGATCGCCTTCATCTGCACCACCAGCTCACAGAGTTCTTCTGTTCATCTCGGAAGTGTTGGAGTGAGTTCCTTGAGACCATCGTGCTGAAATCAGAATTCTTTTAACTTTAGAAAGTTGTAGTAAGTTCTGTGAGTTGCACAGGTTGAAATTGATGATGTTCCTGTCGAGATTAATTACACACCTCAGAACCACTGAACCGGTTGTTGTGTTCTGTTTCAGAGAGTACCCGACCGGTCCTGTCCACAAGCTTTATACACAAACTCCACAACAGCATTTCATTTCATTTCGGAAAGTTTCAGAACGTTTATTACAGAACCTTTCATTTATCCAAAATTCCCACTGTACACATCACTTCCTGTCCTTACACATCAGTAGTGTGCACGCACATCTTTTCCTCATGTAGAACTTTTGGTGGTTGTTGGTTTTTTTCACCCAGTCACTTTTTTTTGGTGAGCATATTAAACACAAAGACCTACAGCTTTAATGTGGTTGAACAGTTTCATGTTGCTGTCCCATGGTCTGTACGGTGTTACAGTGTGGTATTGTAGTGTGGAGGTATAATTACGTAACACATTGTGCCATTTTAGTATGTAGTACAGTGCTTTGTTGCTATGTGGATTTATAGTACAGTGCTATAGTGCGGAGGTACAGTTCAGTGGTACTGAATGGTGGAACAGTACAGTGTGGTATTATAGTCTTGGGTTATAGTTTTGAAGTATACTGCAGTGGTACTGTGCAGTAGTACAGTGTGATATTATAGTGTGTATAATAGTTTTGTAATACAGTGCAGTTATAGAGTACAGTCTGATGTGGTGTCATAGTCCAGAAGTACACATTTATGGTACAGTGTGGTGTTATACTGGTGGTACAATTATGTGCTAGAGTGCTGTGCCATACATATTGCAGTGGTACTGTGTGGTGCTACAGTATGATGCTATAAAGTGAAAGTACAGTTCAGCGTTATAGTGCAGTGTTATGGTTCAATTATGCAATGCAGTGGTGCATTGTGGTGGGATAGCTTTGTAGTATGGTGTGTGGTATTGTGTTGTGATACAGTGCGATGGTATAGTGTGGTGTTATAGCTTTGTAGTACAGTGCTGTGATACAGTGTGGTGGTTCGAGCATGTGGTATAGTTTTGTAGTACATTGCAGTGATTCAGTGCGGCGGTACAATCATGTGCTATAGTTTTGTAGTACAGTGCAGTGATTCTGTGTGGTGGTATGATCATGTGCTATAGTTTTGTAGTATAGTGCAGTGATACAGTGCGGTGGTACGATCATGTGCTATAGTTTTGTAGTACAGTGCAGTGATTCAGTGTGGTGGTATGATCATGTGCTATAGTTTTGTAGTATAGTGCAGTGATACAGTGCGGTGGTACGATCATGTGGTATAGTTTTGTAGTACAGTGCAGTGATACAGTGTGGTGGTACAATAATGTGGTATAGTTTTGTAGTACAGTGTAGTGATACAGTGTGGTGGTATGATCATGTGGTATAGTTTTGTAGTACAGTGCAGTGATACAGTGTGGTGGTATGATCATGTGGTATAGTTTTGTACAGTGCAGTGATACAGTGCGGTGGTACGATCATGTGCTATAGTTTTGTAGTACAGTGCAGTGATTCAGTGCGGTGGTATGATCATGTGGTATAGTTTTGTAGTACAGTGCAGTGATTCAGTGAGGTGGTATGATCATGTGCTATAGTTTTGTAGTACAGTGCAGTGATAGAGTGCGGTGGTACGATCATGTGGTATAGTTTTGTAGTGTGCAGTGATACAGTGTGGTGGTACAATAATGTGGTATAGTTTTGTAGTACAGTGCAGTGATACAGTGTGGTGGTATGATCATGTGGTATAGTTTTGTACAGTGCAGTGATTCAGTGCGGTGGTATGATCATGTGGTATAGTTTTGTACAGTGCAGTGATTCAGTGCGGTGGTACGATCATGTGGTATAGTTTTGTAGTACAGTGCAGTGATAGAGTGCGGTGGTACGATCATGTGGTATAGTTTTGTAGTACAGTGCAGTGATAGAGTGCGGTGGTACGATCATGTGCTATAGTTTTGTAGTACAGTGCAGTGATAGAGTGCAGTGGTACGTTCATGTGGTATAGTTTTGTAGTACAGTGCAGTGATACAGTGCGGTGGTACGATCATGTGGTATAGTTTTGTAGTCCAGTGCAGTGATACAGTGTGGTGGTACAATAATGTGGTATAGTTTTGTAGTACAGTGTAGTGATACAGTATGGTGGTACGATCATGTGGTATAATTTTGTAGTACAGTGCAGTGATACAGTGTGGTGGTATGATCATGTGGTATAGTTTTGTACAGTGCAGTGATACAGTGCGGTGGTACGATCATGTGCTATAGTTTTTTAGTACAGTGCAGTGATTCAGTGCGGTGGTATGATCATGTGGTATAGTTTTGTAGTACAGTGCAGTGATAGAGTGCGGTGGTACGATCATGTGGTATAGTTTTGTAGTCCAGTGCAGTGATACAGTGCGGTGGTATGATCATGTGGTATAGTTTTGTAGTACAGTGCAGTGATACAGTGCGGTGGTACGATCATGTGGTATAGTTTTGTAGTCCAGTGCAGTGATACAGTGCGGTGGTATAGTTTTGTAGTACAGTGCAGTGATACAGTGTGCTTTTGTTGTACAGTGTTATTGTGCAGAGGTGTAGTTCTGTGTTACAGTGTGTTGGAATGTGCAGTTTGATGTTGTAGTGTGGTGATAAAGTTTCATGTACAGTGTTGTAGTATAGTTTTGCAGTGTGATACAGTAGTACAGTGATGTACTGTGGACGTGTACAGTACGATGGTATAGTGTGGTGATATAATTTTGTAGTGTGCTGTATGGTTACATTGTTGTGTACAGTGGTATAGTGTGGTGGTATAGTGCGCTACAGTAGACCCTTGACTATTCACAGTTTTGCACTCGCGGCTTTGCATATTCGCGGCTTGCCGAGCAACTGTCACATGATTCAAATTCAGCCAATGGCTGTTCTCCCTTCTGCGGATTGGTTGAGATGTTATAACGCCCCTTTTTCCTCATTCGCGCATACTTTGTGCCTGTGCTTTTTTAGTGTGTGTGTTTTTAGTTACAGTTAAGCTCATGTCATGCCACCCAAACGCTGTGCATCTCCTCAGGCTTCTGGAAAGGTGCCAAAGTGGCAGAAAAAGGTAATGACGCTGCATGAAAAAGTAGAACTGCTTGATATGATTCAGGAAGGAAAACATTTTGCTTCAGAAGTGCTAAGAAGCTGAATGTTGTATGAAACAAGGTCATCATCAGAATGGAACCTGCCTTAGTATTCTAGATACTTCTAGTTCAGGGGTCGGAAACCTTTGCTATTCAAAGAGCCATTTGGACCCGTTTTCGACATTAAAGAAAACACTGGGAGCCACAAATCCTTTTTTGACATTTAAAATCAAATAACACTGCATATAATGCTTGCCCCCTTTTTCCTTCATGTTAATATAAAACAACAATGTGTTGCATTGATTTAAGCGATTGCAGAGACATTAAATTAAACAATTAAAAAACAATTCTGCTTGCAACAAAAAAATTTAGATAAAAAAAAAAAATTGCCAGCCTCCCCGCGATCCTAATTAAGATTAAGTGGTTCAGAAAATGAATGAATGTGTTCAAGTCCTTCTTGTATTTAGATATAATATATTAATATCTGAGAGGGGCAGGGGTGGTCTAGTGGTATAGGGCGCTGGATCGCTGATCCAAATGTTGGGGGTTCGATTCCCACTCTCCACAAGGTTGTCACTGTCCTCCCCAGTGCAGCTAACTGGGTTATCAAAGGCCGGCCGTGTCTCTCACTGTCTATGGTGTGAGGCATGTAAAAGAACCATTGCTGACTTTCGACAAGAGTAGGCTGCAAAGCCTGCGATGGCCTGGCGAGCTGTCCAGGGTGTACTCTGCCCTCGCTCGAAGTTGGCTGGGATGGGCACCAGCCTCCCCGCGACCCTAATTAGGATTAAGCGGTTACAGAAAATGATGATGATGATGATGATGATGATATTAATATCTAAAAATACCGCGTACTTACTCGCTTGAAAGAGCGGAAGTCTGGATAAGCCGCGCTTGTATGTCACGCTTTCTTTCGGTGGAGTGCGTCACAAATCTCATTCACCGTCTCTTACTTCAGCTGTGATTTCTGTTCCTGGATTACAAACCCTGGCAGTGGAAAAATCTCTCTCGCTCGCTGCTCTGCTGCTGGCTGATGGTGAGAACACTCCTTGCCATGAGCACAAGAATTTTGAAAGCCACTAAAACAGCAGATCAAAAACACACACACACACACACACACAAAATCACCCCGCCCACACCAAATAAATATCTGCCAACACCTGTGACTGTTAATTTTCATCTATGTAATTTTCAACCCTAAAAGAGCATTTTTGAAAGATTACCCACTGGGTACCTGTGGGTACCCAACCGTTGCAGGACTCTGATTAGGCAGATTCTCCCATCATTCAGGTGAAAGCTGGTTAAGTACCCCTGGAAGCACGAAGTGCTTCTGATGTCAGTAAATAAGCGGCATTTTCTTTTTGCAATTGAGGTGTTGCCGTTGTTCAATTTTTGCAATTGAGGGGTTGCCGACCCCTGATATAATGCAAAGTAAATGCAATACCGAGTAGGCATTTTTGAAAACTACAGTGTTGTATGCTTAATAAAACAGATTACATGCTCAGTTAGTGTTTTTTATATATATATATATATATATATATATATATATATATATATATATATATATATATATATATATATACATACATACATACACACGTACACATACATATGCTGTATAATGCTTATATTTTATTATCAATAAATATCAGTGAAAATTGAGTTTTTCTGAATCATTCCTACATTTTGCTACATTAATACTGTATTAATGAGTAAGACTGTCTATAGAATGTGTTTAAGAAGCATATTTTAGCACATGTAATAGATACATAGGGTTTTACTTCCAGTTGATCATTTGCGCATGTAATATGTTACATGGGGTTTTACTTCCGGGTACAGAACTCGCGCATTATCTTCGTTCGTGGGAGGGGCCGGCACCAAACCCTTGCGAATAATGAGGGCCTACTGTATTATAGTATCATGGTACAATTCTGTGGTAGAGAACAGTTGTAGTGCTGTGACATGGATTTGTAGTGCAGTGCAGTGGTTCAGTAAGGTTGTGCAGCAGGCATTGTCGTCTTTGCAGAGTTCCTTGTCTTGGCCTCGTCTCACTGTGAGTTTCCTCCGGGGTTTTTGGTTTGCCTGACTGACGGACCGTGCTATGTACTGCTAGGTGTGATTAATTCAGTACGAACCATAACATTTCAATAGAATAATGAACGGAGTACAGCAGTACGAGAGCAGGATCTCGAAACCCTCAGCACAGAGTCCTCAGGAAGTACAGAACTTCAGAATGGTTGATGGTGTTGGATACTCGTTCCAGTGTTTATTCAGAGTCCTACACCGACTTGGGCGTCATCATTGGGTCTGAGGGGACTTCATCCTGTACACTTTGCTATGGGACAGAACGTGATTTCATCATCTTTAAACCAGCCTTTTTCAGCTTTACTTTTATTGGCTTTTTATTTTTATAATTGTGATTTTTATTTTCTCATCCCCTTAATCCTCATTCGGGTCGCGGGAAGGCTGGCGGCCATCTTAGCCGGCTATGGGTGAGGGAAGAGTATACCCTGGACAGCTCACCAGGACATCACAGGGCAGAAACACGTTGCAGATAATGCAGTTCTTCTTTACGGAAGTCAGCAATGGTTCTTTTACACGAACCTCCATCATCTATTTACTAGCATTTAACTTTATATTAACGTAATGCTTAATAAAGTACCCATATATAATGTTTATATTATTTTATTTACAAACATTGTATTATTTTTACTTCCATCAGATCATATTATATATGTATATATATATATATATATATATATATATATATATATATATATATATATATATATATATATATATATTTATTTATTTATTATTATTATTATTGTTATTATTATAACATGAATAATGATTATAATTTATTATTTATAATAATAATAATAATAATAATGGCCTTTTTACTGTATTATTATTGCCCAGATTGGCATAGGTAACTGTACATTAATATAATTTTTATTGATTGATTTATTGAATCGTGAACCACACACTAGGTGTATAAGATAAGATAAGATAAGATACAGCTTTATTAATCTCACAATGGAGAAATTCACTGTTACAGGCTCTTGAGGTACTATCAGTAGGGGGTGCAAAAATAGATACAAGTACAAACATACACACATACATATATTATATAAGTAAATAAATAAATAGATACATAAATAGTATAAATTACTAAACAATAAAAGAAAAGAATGGAGCAACTTTATAGACTGGCCTATATTAAAGTGTAATGTATCTGAGGGCAGAGTAAATGGGTTGATATGGTTCACAGTCAGTGGGGTAGATGTGGTTGATTAAAGTGGGCGGGATTTTTATTGCACATAACCGGTATTTTCACAGACAGTTACAAAGTGGCGTTGTACAGTCTGATAGCGGTGGGAATGAACGACCTGCGGTAGCGCTCCTTCCTGCACTGAGGATGCCTCAGTCGTCCACTGAAGGAGCTGCTCAGCTCCTCTACAGTCTGGTGCAGTGGGTGAGAGCTGTTGAACAGGATGGATGTGAGCTTTGCTACCATCCTCCTCTCACTCACCTCCTCCACAGAGTCCAGTGGGCAGCCGAGGACAGAGCTGGCCCTCCTGACCAGCTTGTTCAGTCTCTTTCTGTCCCGCTCTGTGCTGCCCGGGGCCCAGCAGATGGCAGCGTAGAGGATTGCAGAGGCTACCACAGAGTCATAAAATGTCCTGAGCAGAGGTCTGCATATGCCGAAGGACCTGAGTCTCCTCAGAAGGTGGAGGCGACTCTGGCCCTTCTTGTACAGAGGCGTTGGTGTTGTGGGACCAGTCCAGTTTATTGTTAAGGTGAACACCCAGGTACTTGAAACTGTCCACTGTCTCAATGTCCTGTCCCTGGATGTTCACTAGTAAATGTGTGTGTGTGTGTGTTTGAGTGCTTCTCCTGAAGTCGACCACCATCTCCTTCGTCTTCCTAGTGTTCAAGCACAGGTGGTTGCGCTCACACCAGTCCACGAAGTCAACGATGACCGACCGGTACTCCAGCTCGTTCCCCTCTGACACACGGCCCACGATGGCGGAGTCGTCCGAGAACTTCTGGAGGTGGCAGCTGTTTGTGTTATATATGAAGTCCGAGGTATAGATGTTAAAAAGGAAGGGTGAGAGGACGGTGCCCTGCGGTGCCCCCGTGCTACAGACTACCACCTTTGACTTACAGCCGCGCAGCCGCACGTACTGTGGACGGTTAGTAAGGTAGTCAATAATCCAGGCAGCAAGATGCCCGTCCACTCCCACGTCCTCCAGCTTCCCCCGCAGGCGCGCTGGCCTGATGGTGTTGAAGGCGCTGGAGAAGTCAAAGAACATGACCCTCACAGCGCTGCCGGCGATCTCCAGTCTGTCTATGTCTATGGCTGTCACTACATGATATGAGATACAGCCCAGTGAGTATGATCTATTTATAATGCAAATTTAAAACAACGTCTAAGTAAAGTAATAGTCATTGAGTAAAAAATATCGAGACAGAGTAAAAAAATTACAGGAAGGGGTTAAAAACTACAATCCCCTCTGTAGAGGTCCCATCTATTACCAAGAGGGTGTATGGAAGCTGCCTTAATGCTTTTCATTGGATAACTAGTGCACTGGGTAGGGGTAGAAGCCATTATTTGTTTTTTAGACGTGCACTGCATGTAGTCTAAGGATCTCCGCGATCATAGCAGTATTAAGCCATTTGGCAGATGAATGAGTGAGAGAGTGTCAGACATGTTCAGTAGGTCGAGTGCAGCTTGCAGACAGGTCAGTACTGGAGTGATATTGCTCACCGTGGAAACTGTAGTGCGCTAGACAGGTAGCGTGCACTACACTGGGGTGTTGTAATCATTACTTTATTCTCTAAACAGATCTAAATCCATTTCATGGATAAATAAGTGCCCTGGATAAAGTGTAGCTCCCACACTGACTCTGGACTCATAGTTCACTACGCCGAGTGGCCTTTCTAGTGTACTGGACAAATACAGTGCACTTACAGCATGTACATGGAGTGAAGATTTGTGTGCGGCTACTCAGCCTGCGGTGTGCACTCTGAAAGGATATGTGGAGGTTAAAAGCATTGCTTCATTCTTACACAGCACACGTTTATAGACTGAGTGAAAGTGAATCTGAATCCTGTAATTAGATAAATAGTGCACTAGGTAGGGGTGTAGGGTGTGAGTTTATCTTCTGTGTGTTTTTTAATGGAATACGGAGTCCTGACTGGACACCTGAATGCATGCCGGGTATTCGTGAGTGATTTTTAGGCAGATTTTATTACCGTTATTAGAGACAGAATCAGGAATGATGGCTTTCTGGGTCATGTGTATCAAAATCCATCACATTCACAGGTTCGTAGCAGTGGTGCTGTAGTGCGCTAGTGAGGATGAGGTGTACCCTGTGTAGATCACCTGCCAGAGGGTTGTTTTTGTCAGCATCTTATTCATGTTTTTAGATTTTTTTTTAAGGGTGTGTGTGTGTGTGGGGGGGGGACCTTGGCCCATGGAACTTTTTTTGACAGTAATTTGGATAGGATTAATTGGTCAGGATCTAGGAAGCACTCTTGTTCTGATGATCTGCTGATTCGGAATGTAAAATAATTATATCAGTTGAGAAAAGTAAAGAATTGGGAAAATAATATTTCACAGAAAATAAAATAAGAAGCGAAATGAGCCGCCTTGGTGGAGGTTTGCACTTTTTGAGTGACCCTGTACTAGTATAGTTATACTAGAAAATCAGTCAGTCTGTCATTTTCTGAACTGCTTTATTCTAATTAAGGTCACAGGGAGGTTGGCGCCCATCTCAGCTGACATTGCAGGGCATAGGAGAAAAGAATATATAGATTCAGAAACTGCCTAAAGGCGGAGCTCCCGAAAAACATCTCTATCGATAGGTGTCTGAGGCTGGTGTTCTACAAGTAGTGCGGTTCCTGTAAGAAAGAATGAAACAAACAAATAAATAAATAAGTATCTCATATTTTGTTGATTCAATCTGGAGTGAAAGAAGGAAAGGCTAACAATGAGTTTTCTCTTCACTGCTTTTCATTGTGATTTACGTCTCAATTTATATCACCTGTCTTGTTAGTTTAATTATCCGTTTAATGAGTTCATGTTCCATGTTTCCACAAAGAGCATGTGAGTGTTTGTGCTCGAGTGCGTGTGTGTGTGTGTGTGTGTGTGTGTGTGTGTGTGTGTGTGTGTGTGTGTGTGTGTGCGCGCGTGAGTGTATGTGTACGAGTGCGAGTGAGTGTGTATGTCTGTGTGTTCATGTATATCAGGGGGGCATGATGATTACCACGTCCATACTCCCAGCATGCGCCGCTGTAGTCTGCGACCCAAAATAAAAACCTTTAATGTGTAATGTCATGTGTTTAATAGTTAATTTAAAAAGATTACGTCTCTGCACTACGTAAAGTGTGTATGTGTGCATTCAGCTCAGTTCTTTGAATTATTTAATGGAACTTTGTGTGTTTTGCACAAGCCACGAAGTGATGGAAGTTTATTGTGGCCTTTCCATTTTCGTTTTTGGATATTAAGCAAACTAAAAATAAAAGCCGATAAGCATGATCAATCAGGTCATTGGTGGGGTATGGACACGAGACAGCCATCACATGTTCCAGAGCTACGGGACTCCGCACAGGAGCTTTGCTATGAAGTGTTTTCAATAGCGTGGAGAAGCTGTTAGCGCTTTCCTTCAGTGCTGCACGTAATTTGGAGTTTATAGAGCTGAAAGCACAAAAATTCTGGAAACATAAGAAAAAAGTTCTGTAAGAAATCCTTGAAGAAGTGGTTGAATTGTGTAATGTGGGATGACACCAGCACAATATCCAGCATCATTATTGCACTTACAATGCAGTGTGTAAATAAGAAAAAGCTGGCGTTCAATTTGAAAAGAGGAAGTTTATTTTTGGAAATAGAAAAGTGTGTACATTGTCAGGTTTGAGGCAGGAACCGGATCCGAGGCGTGTGTGGTGCAAGTGCACGGTGAAGTGTTTCGAGGATTCCCTACCGCGAATCTCAAGTGACTCATACATCAGATACGGAATCCACGGCGTGATTTCATATACTCCGTACCGAGCACACATACAGAAGAAATGATGTACTGAATCCCAGCTGGCTCTTTATTCAGCGTTCACACTGCCGAGGGACAACGTGACGGACGAGCGCTGAGCATTTACGTCATGGAGCTACGATTACAGCGACAGTGAGATTATCTTGCCTGGATGGAATGAGATAATACACACCTTATATCTCTGATGATTCCTCAGAATGATCCTACAGCACCACATTTATTTAGGTTCCCAGTTCCTACCTGTAACTCCCATAAATCTGAAAGCAAATGTGTGAAGCATGCTTCCATCACTTCCTGTCATTCACAACCTCTTTTAAAATTATTAAAAAAACAGGAGCAAAAAGTAGAGCTTGGGAGGAAGTCACAGAGATCTCTGGTCTGTTTACTGATTGTTGGTCACTTGTTAGCTTAAGCCACTGACTCCAATTTGCTAATGCAGTGGTACCTTTACTTACGAATTTAATCCGTTCCGAGAGCAAACTCATACGTCAAAAAGTTTGTTAGATAAAACAAAAATTCTCACAGGAAATAATAGAAAACCAATTAATTCGTTCCAACCCCCTCCTAAACTCATAACCTGCACAAACACATATATTTGACCTAATATATTAAACATAAACATGTAAAAACAATGTATATTTCATAATAATAATAATAATAATAACAACAATAATAATAGTAATAATAATAATAATAATGTGAGTGATGGCTCTGTTCTTTGAGTTCGAAGATAGTGAAGAGATATTTCTCCTCGCCTGTGCTGAGTATTTTTGTATAGCCAGAGATAGTTCGCGCTGGCTGATCCCCACTCTCTAGGCCTAGGTCCCTTCCACGTTGGCTCAGCTGGCTGAGACGGCTGTGGTGGTTCCTAGACTGACAGAAACACGCTGATGACTGCAGTCTACTCTTTATGAAAGTCAGTTCTTTTACATGCCTCTCACCATAGACCGTGAGAGACAAGGCCTGCCTTTGATAACCCAGTTCGCTGCACTAGGGGAATAATAATAATAATAATAATAATATATGTACTTTAACATTTATAAAAATTTATAATAATTAATAATAAAATAAGAATAATCAATAAGTCTACTAACTCTTTCGATCATCAACTGCGGCAAAGATGTCACGTGGGCAGGCATGAGGTAGTGCATAACAGAGAAAAAGGAGGAGAATTTTGTACGAATGCCAGTGAGGAAAGGCTCGTGGTGAGCTTCCACAAGGCCAGTGCTTCTCAAATAGTGTGCCCCCCCCGGAGGGCACGGTGTTATGCCAATGGGGGGCATATGGCCCTGCGGAACATGCTTTTTTGCCATATTGTACTAGAATCAAATGTAATTGCGCATCCTCTACAGTAGGTGGCAGTGGTGATGTCACTGTGTTCCCTATGGTGTAGGGGAAAAGTGCTGAGCAAATGATATGAAGTGCAGTAAACACTATTTGTGCGTGCGGGGCGCTGGGGTGGGGTGGGGTGGGGGTGAATGTTTTTTTTTTTTTCATCCTGTAGGGGGCATCACAGAAAGTAATTGAGAAGCACTGCACAAGGTGTTCTCAGAGTGCGGAGGAATACATGCGGCCGAATACGAGGCTAATCGGCCCGGAAAAGCCATTTCCCCAGCAGAGCTCATAAATCAAAATTTTGCTCGTTGGATGAGGCAGATTTCTGGTGGGATCAAAGCTCATATCATGGAAAATTTGTTATAAAAGACACTCGTAACTCATGGTACCACTGTACTTATTTAGGCGTCTCTGAAGAATTTTAAATAAGGTAAAGGTAAGGTAAAGTCTGTTGGGTTTTTACACCCGAGCCTAGTGGCTCGTCAGGCCGGTGCTGATCCCCGGTTTTTTGTATTGTGAAGCGTTCCGTGGTTCCCACGTTCACTGGTTCTGAGTGGATATTTAGGTCAATATGGTTCATCAGCAGGATGAGATCTCAGAAGTAGTAGATTGAGATGGTTTGGACATGTACAGAGGAGGGATAGTGAGTATATTGGTAGTAGGATGCTGAGGTTGGAACTACCAGGCAGAAGGCCTATAGGAAGACCAAAGAGACGATTCATGGATGTGGTGAAGGAGGACATGAAGGCAGTTGGTGTAAGAGAAAAAGATGCAGAGGATTGGGTGAGATGGAGGCAGATGATTCGCTGTGGTGACCCCTGAAGGGAAAAGCCGAAAGGACAAGAAGAAAAAGATCTCAGAAGTAGCATCTGTAGCTCAACACACACACACACACAGACAGAGACACAGACAGAGACACACAGACCGAGAGAGAGAGAGAGAGAGAGAGAGGGGTAGGTATGCTCATAACAGTGTAACGGTTAAAGGATACAGTTAAACTAAACAAAATATACAAACCTACTTTCTCTCTCTGTCACCCCCCCCCCCCGCCCCTCTCTCTCGATCTCTCTCTCTCTCTCTCTCTGTGTGTGTGGTGCCATTAGCTGTGTAAAGTGTAATAGCTTCTAATCTCTTAGTGTTCAGTGATATTGATATTATTACACACATGAGTGATTTGAAAACATCAACGAAATATTACACTTTCCCTCAAGCCGTGTTCGTTTTGAAATCGTTTCATGATTAAGTGTACAAGTCATTACTGTACCCTTTTCTGCCTTTAGTACTCTTATTACTTTTTTAATAGAACAGTGATACATTTCAGGACTGTTTGTTGACCACACATCCTTCCCTCCATCTATCCCTCTAGCTGTATGTATTTTATATAAATAATGTTTAATCAGTAAAGTGTCTATTGGTAACGAAATCTTAGTTGTTGGTCATTTCTGATAATGATTCCCGTGGGTTTTGGTGCAATTATGTGCACGTTTATGGTATTTTTCACTTATTATTTTATGTTCAGAAGCGACATTAACCTTGTGATCTGTTATGGCCCCGTTTTGGTTTAATCCATATCGTTGCACATGTACAGAGATTGGTGTGGTGGTATGACCTGAAGGAGTTTTGTAGATGACGTTGGCCCTCCAGCGTTCGAAATTGGAGAAGTAAGCTTGTACATCACATTAACCAAATATAAAGGGGGGGGGTCGCCCATGAATTCAATAAAAGATCCCTCACACCACATGACCTGTTTCAAGGCAAATTCATGGAATGTTTGGCGAGAGATATAGCTGTGGAATTTGATGGTTTGTTTTCATGGTTTCTTGTATATTTTTGTTATTTTGCTCGATATTTCTTGATTATTGTTTGTACATTGATGTCTGATGCTCAAGTGCAGTATCGACAGACAGTTTTCATGCCTAGTGACCTTACACAGTCCGGTCCGGACTAAAGGCTTTGCACAGGTGCGCTGGTTTCCTCCCACAGTCCAGTGACATGCAGATTCAGTGAATTCACTGTTCCAAATTGACTCTAGGTGTGTGTGTATAGAGTTGTCTGTGTGCTGCCTCTGTGATGTGTAGCAACATGCTTCGGGTGTGTCCCACATCTGCCACTGCAAGCTCATCGGCTGCAGCCTTCCTGCAAACTAAATAGATTTAGGTGATTTAACAGTGAATGAGTAAATGATTGGAGCCATTTGTCAATGTTTTAGAGTTGTTTGGTATTACAGTGGTATCTTGAATAACGAGTGTCTTTTATAACGAATCTTACAGCTCTACTGGGATTTGATAAAAAAGGCATAAATGGCTTTTCTGGGCCGATGGGCCTCATATTTTTCTGTGTGCATTCCATTGCGCTCCGAGAATGCCTTGTACAGTACTTCTCAATTATTTTCTGTGATGTTCCCTATAGGAAGAAAAAAAAATCAGCACCCCGCAAGCGACTATAAGTGGTGTTTATTGCGCTTCATATTGTTTGCTCAGTGATTTTTCCTGACACCATAGGGAACACAGTGAGAGCGCCATGTGCAATTACATTTAATTCTAGGACAGTATGGCAAAAAGCATGTTTCCCAGGGTCATACGTGCCCTCCCAGCATCACACTGCACCCTCAAAGGGGGGCACGCCCCACTATTTGAGAAGCACTGGCCCTGTGGGAGCTCACCACGAGCCTTTCCTCGCTGGCATTCGGAGTGTGCATGTGCCCAAAATTCTCCTCCTCCTGTTATGCACCACCTATTACCATATTCGATGTGATAAGCGCACAGGGCACTTTGCGCATAGGGCACAAAATTGGAGTGGGTGGGCGCTTATTAAAATGGCTACCAGCGGAGTGGAAGGGTAAGTGCTTATTACCATCGAGGTGGAAAACATGAATAATAACAGAACAATAAAAGAGTTTTAATGGTATTTGTGTTATTCATTTTGTGATATCAACCAAACTACTTCCATGAAAGCTGAAAAACAGAAAATTTTTACAAAAAAAGACCCCTTACTTTTCCCTCCCTTTAAACATTTCCTTTAAACATTTTCTCGGAAGTAAAATCGAGCTAATCAACATTAGCACATGGCACATTGAACAAATCACCACGAACATAAACAAAAGCACATGGCCAGTAATATCTTTGAAATTTATGAAGTCAGTGAGCAGGAGAATCGGGTGAAAAATCCTCGTCATCACTTTCTGATCGGTCCATATCTGGCTCATGGCTCCATTCATTCAGAGCATCCCATAGTTTTGCTGTAGCAGTTTCTATTGGTTCATCGGTTGTTGGACATTGACCACAGCAAAATATTTTCCTATTTTTTAAAGCATGGCGGAACAATCAAATCCGTTATTACTGATGAACATTATAAACATTCTCCAGTGGCAGGGGGTCTTGACATACCGTGTCAACTCAGTTTTACAGGCAGTGAAGATCTCATTTTAACATTAATATCCAATAAAATTAGTTTGATCGACCATTTTGCTCCCACTACACATGGGGGTTATTAGACCTAAGATAAACACAGGTCGGGGACATTGGAGCAGGACGCTTATTACATCGAGTACAGTAATTGTTATTAATGTTAATGGACATATAGTGTTATGATGAAATATTTCATTTTTTTACATGTTGCTCTTTAATATATTAGGTGAAATACAAGGATCCCACATTTTCTGCGGTTAGTTGGGACCGAGATGCCCCCGTGACCACCGAATTCTGCTAAGTAGGATCAGCCCCCCCCCGATTGACATATACGTACATGCATAAGTGTATGTAATATCAATAAATACATATTCAACATTATAAATGCTTATAATAACAATTAAACATTCAAAAATAATGCACAAGATGTAAATAAAATATAAATACACACATATGTGAGCCACTCCACTGAAAGTAGGCTGTTGCATCCAACTGAGCTTTTTACACAGTCAGATAGAGGAGGCCCAAAGCTGCAAAATGCAGCAAAAGGTTTGTTAATACCTTGAAAACTGAGCGAGTTATGCCATTTCTTGTGTCAGCATTCAACTAAAAATTTCAAAAGACGCTTTAGAGAAAAATGAAGACAAAGATTGCACTTCTCCAACATCATTAGTCCTTAGCAATCAAACATTTTTATACACCTCAGCTATAAAAACTTTTAGAAAACATGTCTAGGAAGAGTTTTAGGAAGAGATGATAAGAGAAATCATCTTCATTTTAATCTGATTCCCTTTTTAAACCCATCAATGTGGTAACCCCCAAAAAAAAGAAAAAAAGAAAAAAAAAAAAAAAAAACGACTTTTTTTTTCATTTGTGTTTATTCCAATAAGATCTATGTATCTTTTCGACCATTATATTGTCTGTCTTCCTTTCGGCTTTTTCCCTTTCACTCGGGAGTCGCCACAGCGAATCATCTGATTCGCACATTTTTGATTTGGCAGAGGTTTTTTTTTACGTCGGATGCCCTTCCTGTCACAACCCTTTTAGCAAGGGATAGAAACACGCTGACGACTTTGCAGCCTACTCCTTACGAAAGTCAGCAATGGTTCTTTTACATGCCTCTCACCATAGACAGTGAGAGACATGGCCCGCCTTTGATAACCCAGTTAGCTGCACTGGGGGGGACAGTGACAACCCTGTGGAGAGTGGGACTCGAACCCCCAACCTTTGGATCAGCGATCCAGCGCCCTATACCACTAGACTACCACTGCCCCGTCTTCCTAACCCTAACCATTATATAAAAGTTCAAATGCCTTCAAATGATACTAATTGAAAAAAACCCCCAAAACTGTCAGGCTCAAACAATCACACTGAAATTAAAAAAACTATATACCAGAGGTGGCGAACAAGTTAGACACAAAGAGCCAAACTTTTTAACTGTGAGAGTTAAAGAGCCACACCACGTGCCGACCTGCCAAGACACACACACACACACACACACACACACACACACACACACACACAGGCACGTCTCTCTCGTTCTCCCTTGCTCTGACACACACAACTACTGAACACACTTCAGATACATAGCTATGGCCTGTATAATATAAATTGATGAATAGTGAAATATACACACAATCATGTTGAGTCAGGTGTTTTTTACCTTTGGGGAATTCCGTGTCAATATTAGCATGGAGTTGCTAAAATGACGCTGAAGATTTGAAGCCTTGAAATGTGATATCGTGGTACTGCATAATAAACGGAGCGATTTGCCATTCCGTTCAATAAAAGAGTAAGCATCTTCCCATTCTCCCAGAAATGTCCTGTGCTCATCTTCATGTTTTCGTTTAGCTTTGCATTTTGTGATTTTGACAAAGAGGGTAAGCCTGCATGCAAAGAAAATGTTTACTGAATTTCCCAGCATTAGACGTCATCCACTCAGATGATTGGCGGTCACTTATGTGTCAGACGCGGCATAAAAAACACCAAACCTGTCAAAATTATTTTCAAATATTATTTATTATTTGTTTTTAATAAACTCTGAAGGATTGAAGTGTGTTTTAAGATAAAAAAAAACAACAACAAAAAAAACCTTGTGGAGAGTGGGACTCGAACCACCAAACTTTGGATCAGCGATCCAGCACCCTATACCACTAGACCACCACTGCCCCTTTTAATGTAAAAGAACATGAAGCGTAATAAAGTTTATCCTTTTGGTATCGTTTGTTAAACATGCTACAGAACATAAAATCTCACACACAAACATTCTCAGAATTAACTGAGGTACTGTACTGGAATAATAATTGAAAAAGACTTTAAAACGAGTGCTTTACAGCAGTATATGCTGTATAATGTTTATATTTTATCATCAATAAATATAACAGTAAAAATTGAAAAATTTTTCTGAATCATGACTATATTTTACTACATTAATACTGTATTAATGAGTAAGACTGTCTATAGAATGTGTTTAAGAAGCATATTTTAGCGCATGTAATAGATACATAGTATTTTACTTCCGGCTGCTCATTCGCGCATGTGACATCATACATGGGGTTTTACTTCCGGGTACAGAACTCGTGGATTATCTCAATTCGCGGGAGGGCTCGGAACCAAACCCCCGTGAATGTCGAGGGCCTACTGTACACAGATACATGTGCGCACACACAGATGCGCACATCACATAAAAATGTAAATAGTTTTGATGGGGGGTTTTGTTTTTTGTTTGTTTAGGCTTTTTTTTTTTTTTTTTTGCATAATTCGCCTTGTTTTGTGGGATTTTTTTAAACGTTTTCCCCAATTCTTCCGTAATTTCCTTATTTTTTAATTCGCTGAATATTAAAAAAAAAAAATCGCGATGCACTGAAGCCACATGAATTGAAACGCGAAGTAGCGAGGGGCTCCTGTAATTTCGTAAGTCAAAGTACCCCTGTATTTTGGTTATTTTGGGGTCTTCAATTTGTTTGGGAGTGCTGGAGTTATTTGGGAGTATTTGGGTTGTTTGGGAGTATTTGATTTTATTAATGGATTTGAGTTGTTTGGGAGTTTTGTTATTTTGGGAGGTTGTGAGTTGTATGGAAGAATTTGACTCCTTTAGGACTGCTTACATTATTTGATGGTGTTTGAATTGTTTGTGAGTTTTTGTGTTTTCTGGAAGAGTTTTAGTTTTTGACACTGTAAATTTGGAGTATTTGAGTTGGTTGGGAGTTTTTGTGTTGTGTGGGAACATTTGACTTTCTTCCGAATGAGTCGTTTGGGAGTATTTGAGTTTTTAGAGCGCATTTTGGTTTTGGAGAAACTAGACTTATTATAGTTGAAAAAAAAAACTTTAGAAATATTAATGCAAGTACAAAGTAATAAAAGTAAAATAATGAAGTGAATGTAATAAATCCAGTATTTCCACCACAGTCGCAGTGTGAATGTGCGTCAACACCCCTGATTTAGCACGTTAAAGATGAGGTAATGAGATAAACCTGGTTGATTAGCACTACATGCTACACTCCACTGGTAAAAACCAAAAACAAGACAATCAGGAGTCTGGTCTTATAGAGAAGGGTTGCAGGAGTTTCAGAAACTCTGTACTTTATAAATTAAATGTATAAAGCTGTTTAGACTTAAAAGGTTGTGCTCCGAAAGCACTGTTCAGTTCTGTGTGTGAGATCAATGCACTGCACAGGCTCAGTTTCTTTAAAAAAAAAACCTTTCCGACCTTCGAAGGGTTCAGTGGAGTGATAATGAAATAACAGGGTGATGTCCTCACAAGAATATTAAAACGTGTGTGTGTGTGTGTGTGTGTGTGTGTGTGTGTGTGTGTGTGTGAGAGAGAGAGAGATAAGATAAGATAAGATAAGATCAGATAAGATACAGCTTTATTAATCTCACAATGGAGAAATTCACTGTTACAGGCTCTTGAGGTACCATCAGTAGGGGGTGCAAAAATAGACACAAGTACAAACATACACACATACATATATATTATATAAGTAAATAAATAAATAGATACATAAATAGTATAAATGAATAAACAATAAAAGAAAAAAAGGGAACAACTTTATAGACTGGCCTATATTAAAGTGTAATGTATCTGAGGGCAGAGTAGATGGGTTGATATGGTTCACAGTCAGTGGGGTAGATGTGGTTGATTAAAGTGGGCGGGGTTTTTATTGC
>CM045734.1:62781063-62786063 GCA_024760905.1 Plotosus lineatus
CAACTCTGCACGTCTCACTTGTTCTTAAAAATGGGCACCAGCACACTTCTCCATTCCTCCGACATCTGCTCACTCTCTAAGACCTTGTTGAATGTTCTTGTCAGAAAATCTACTGCTTCCTCTCCTAGACACTTCCATACCTCCACCGTTATGTCATCAGGACCAAACTGCCTTTCCACTCTTCATCCTCTTCAGTGCCCTCCTCACGTCACCCTTACTTATCTTTGCTACTTCCTGGTCCTCAACAGTCACCTCTTCTACTCTTTTTTCTCTCTAATTTTCCCCATTCATCAGCTCTTCAAAGTACTCTTTCCATCTTCCCAGCACACTTCGTCATCAGTCACTATATTTCCCTCTCTTTCAATCCCATCTCTATTTCTTTGCTGTGCCAACCTGTATAAATCATTTTCTCCCCCTTACTGTCCAGCCGATCATACAAGTCATCATACGCCCTCTGTTTGATTATTGACACCGCTACCTTCGCTTTATGCTGTCTCCCTGTACTCCTGTTTACGCTCTATAGTCCTCTCTATGTCCCACTTCTTCTTAGCTAACCTCTTCTTTTGTACACACTCCTGCACTTCCTCATTCCACCACAAAAGTCTCCTTATTTACTGTCCTTAAAGAGGACACGCTAAGAACTCTCATACCGGTCTCCCTGATCACATTAGCTGTAGTTGTCCAGTCATCTGGAAGCACTTCCTGACCACTCAAAGCCTGTTTCAACTCCTCCTTGAAGACAACACTCTTCCTTTTTCATCTTCCACCACTTTGTCTTCTGCTCTGCCTTTGCCTTCTTCACCTTCCTCACCATCAGCATCATCCTGCACACCACCATCCTATGCTGTTTGGCAACACTCTCACCCACTACTACTTTGCAGTCACTGACTTCCTTCAAACTGCATCGTCTACACAAGATGTAGTCTGCCTGTGTGCTCCTCCCTCCGCTTTTATTAGTCACCCTGTGCTCCTCCCTCTTCTGGAAGAAAGTATTCACCACAGCCATTTCAATCCTTTTTGCAAAATCTATCAACGTCTTTCCGTCTGTGTTCCTGTCCTGGATACCAAACCTGCCCATCACTTCCTCATCCCCTCTGTTGCCTGCACCAACATGTCCATTGTAGTCTGCACCAATGACCACTCTTTTACCTCTGGGGGTACTCTGCATCACTTCATCTAACTCACTCCAGAATCTCTCCTTCTCTTCTAGCTCACATTCTGCCTTTGGGGCATAAGCACGAACAACACTGAACATCACGCCTTTAATTTCTAAGTTGAGACTCATCACTCTGTCTGACACTCTTTTCACTTATAGAACATTCCTGACAAACCCATTTTTCAAGATGACGCCTCCTCCATTTTTCTTCACATCCACACCATGATAAAACAGCTTAAACCCTGCTCCTAATCTCCTAGCCTCGCTACCTTTCCACCTGGTCTCCTGAACACACAGTATGTCCACCTTCCTCCTCTGCATCATGTCAGCCAGCTCTTTACCTTTTCCTATCATAGTTCCAACATTCAAAGTCCCTACTCTCAGTCCAAGACTCATGCCTTTCCTCTTCTCTCTCTCTGCCAACGGACATGCCTCCCGCCTCTCCTTTTTCGACCAACAGTAGTCCACTTTCCACCAGCACCCTGTTGGTTAACAGTACTGATGGCAGTTGTTGTTAACTCGGGCCTCGACCGATCTGGTATGAAATTTGTATTGACGGTTCGCATTCTGTATTTTGGCAAAAGTTTTACGCCGGATGCCCTTCCTGTCGCAACCCTCTGCATTTATCCGGGCTTGGGACAGGCGTGAGGACTGACGTTTGTGCTCCCCCTCATGGCTGCATTTCACACAAACTTTCTCTCACACAAACTCTCTCACTCACACACACACACACACACACACACACACACACACACACACTCTCTGTCATACACACACACACACACACACACACACACACACACACACACACACACAAACTCTCTCTCGCTCTCTCTCACACACACACACAAACAATCTCTTTCTCTCTCTCTTTCTCTCACACACATGCTCTCTCTCTCTCTCTCTCTCTCTCTCTCTCTCTCTCTTTTTTTTCTCTCACACACACACACAATAAATCACAAATACAATAATAAGACCAATATTTGTGTGTGTGTGTGTGTGTGTGTGTGTGTGTGTGTGTGTGTGTTTTGTTTTGCAAATGACTATGGCTGTGAAAGCAATTAGTGTAACGGTCTTTCACATTCTTCTCGTGGATATTTATCTCCTGAGGGAAAAGTAGTTTGTAGTTGAGTAAAAGTGCAGACACGCATTATGGAAAATGTTGCCAATAAAATTATGGCAGCGTTATGTAAAGATGGAGCAGTAACACTACTGAGGCAGTGGAGAAAATTAAAAGGAACCATATTAAAACCTGTGAATTACGAACCAAACGTTTAAAACAGCTGTCAGCAGGCTGTTAATTAGAATAAATTGTAAAATGAATCTTCTTCTTTTCCTTTCGGCTGTTCCCTTCAGGGGTCGCCACAGTGAATCATCTGCCTCCATCTCACCCTATCCTCTGCATCTTTTTCTCTTACACCAACTGCCTTCATGTCCTCCTTCACCACATCCATGAATCGTCTCTTTGGTCTTCCTCAAGGCCTTCTGCCTGGTAGTTCCAACCTCAGCATCCTACGACCAATATACTCACTATCCCTCCTCTGTACATGTCCAAACCATCTCAATCTAGCCTCTCTGACTTTGTCTCCAAAACATCTAACATGTGCTGTCCCTCTGATGTACTCGTTTCTGATCCTATCCATCCTCGTTACTCCCAGAGAGAACCTCAACATTTTCATCTCTGCTACCTCCGTCTCTGCCTCCTGTCTTTTCCCCAGGGCCACTGTTTCAAACCATACAACATCACTGGCCTCAACACCGTCTTGTACACTTTTCCTTTCATTTTTGCCGATACCTTCCTATCACACATCACACCAGACACTTTTCTCCAACCATTCCAACCAGCCTGCACACGCTTCTTCACCTCTTTTCCACACTCTCCATTGCTCTGGATTGTTGAGCCGAAGTACTTAATATCCTCCTCCTTCCTTATCTCTGCTTCCTGTAACCTCACCCTTCCTGTTGGGTCCTTGGCATTAATACACATGTATTCTGTCTTACTGAGGCTAACCTTCATTCCCCTCCTTTCCAGGGCATACCTCCACCTCTTGAGATTTTCCTGCACTTGTTCTCTGCTCTCACTACAGATCACAATGTCATCTGAAAATATCATAGTCCATGGAGATTCTTGTCTAACCTCGACTGTCAACCTGTCCATCACCATCGCAAACAAGAAGGGGCTCAGAGCTGACCCTTGATGCAGTCCCACCTCCACCTTGAACTCTCCTGTCACACCGACAGCACACCTCACCACTGTCTTACCTCTCTCCTACATGTCCTGCACCACTCTAACATACTTCTCTGCCAGTCCAGACTTCCTCATACAATACCACAGTTCCTCTCTTGGCACACTGTCATATGCTTTCTCCAGATCCACAAAGGCACAATGCAGTTTTTTCTGGCCTTCTCTGTACTTCTCTATTAACATCCTCAAGGCAAACACTGCATCTGTGGTGCTCTTTCTTGGCATGAAACCAAACTGTTGTTCACAAATACTGACCTCTGCCCTTAGTCTAGCTTCCACTATTCTTTCCCATAACTTCATTGTATGGCTCATCAACTTTATCCCTCTGTAGTTGCAACAACTCTGCATGTCTCCCTTGTTCTTAAAAATGGGCACAAGCACACTTCTCCTCCATTCCTCTGGCATCCTCTCACTCTCTAAGACCTTGTTGAATGTTCTTGTCAGGAAATCTACTGCTTCCTCTCCTAGACACTTCCATACCTCCACCGGTATGTCATCAGGGCCAACTGCCTTTCCATTCTTCATCCTCTTCAATGCCCTCCTCACTTCTTTGCTACGTTCTGGTCCTCAACAGTCACCTCTTCTACTCTGTTTTCCCTCTCATTTTCCTCATTCATCAGCTCTTCGAATTACTCTTTTCATCTTCCCAGCACACTTCTGTCATCAGTCAATACATTTCCCTCTCTGTCCTTAATCACTCTAACTTGCTGCACGTCCTTCCCATCTCTACTTCTCTGCTGTGCCAACCTGTGTAAATCATTTTCTCCCTCTTTATTTTCCAGCCGAGCATACAAGTCATCAAACGCCCTCTGTTTGGCCTTTTACACAGCTACCTTTGCCTTACGCTGTGTCTCCCTGTACTCCTGTTTACTCTCTTCGGTCCTCTCTATGTCCCACTTCTTCTTAGCTAACCTCTTCCTTTGTACACACTCCTGCACTTCCTCATTCCACCACCAAGTCTCCTTATCTACCCTACTTCCAGATGACACACCAAGTATTCTCCTACCGGTCTCCCTGATCACATTAGCTGTAGTTGTCCACTCATCTGGAAGCACTTCCTGACCACTTCCTGACCACCCAAAGCCATTTTAAACTCCTCCTTTAAGACAACACGTTTGGCAACACTCTCACCCACTACTACTTTGCAGTCACTGACTTCCTTCAAACGACATCGCCTACTCAAGATGTAGTCTACCTGTGTGCTCCTACCTCCGCTTTTATGAGTCACTCTATGCTCTTCTCTCTTCTGGAAGAAAGTATTTACCACAGCCATTTCCATCCTTTTTGCAAAATCTACCAACATCTGTCCTTCTGCGTTCCTGTCCTGGATACCAAACCTGCCCATCACTTCCTCATCCCCTCTGTTTCCTGCACCAACATGTCCATTGAAGTCTGCCCCAATGACTACTCTTTCATCTTTGGAGGTATTCTGCATCACTTCATCGAACTCACTCCAGAATCTCTCCTTCTCTTCTAGCTCACATCCTGCCTGTGGGGCATAAGCACTAACAACATTGAACATCATGCCTTCAATTTCTAACTTGAGACTCATCACTCTGTCTGACACTCGTTTCACTTCTAGAACATTCCTGACAAACT